>JAJHUR010135858.1:0-59552 GCA_027495735.1 Lutjanus campechanus | reverse complement strand
AAAAAAAAAAAAAAAAAAAAAAAAAAATCTCAATTCTGTTCCGAACTGTGACAATATCTACTGTGATATTACATGGTTAATTATTTTGTCTTATTGTTTTTATTTCATTTTATGAAAGAACTGCTACTGACGGCTATGTTGCTTTTGTTTTTAAATTAAATAAATTATGTATATAGACATACATAACTCAAACATTCATGGCCAAAGACAGTTCATGCCAAATTTTGCACCTTAGCTCATGGCTGGCCACTATTTTATTTTATTAAAGAAAGAAAGCAGAAGCACAGGTTAAAAAGAAAAAATACTTTTATACAAACAAAAAATGCTGTACACATCAGATTTCTTATTTAATAAGGGTAATATCTGAAAGTGTCATTTTTCCTTGCTTATATCACAATAAATATTGTGTTGTGGACTTTGTATCATGGTATTATTGTACCTTGAGTTTTTGGTATCATTACATCCCTTGTCAGCAATCAACATTAAATAAAGCAACAATAATACTGATGTTGACAGATAGACATGCACATGTGTAGTTCAGTAAAAATCATTTTACTAGAAATGCAGTTTATAAAAACATGATGAAATAAAGTAAAACAGGCTGATAGTAAAACCTATCTCTAATATAATGCCACATTGCATCTAAAATTTCATGCAATTTATATGAACTCCTATAAAGATTTTTTTAAAATTTCCTGTAAAATATAGAAAAAATCTGACAAAATGTTCATTTGGTCCGTCAGCACATAAGGAAGCAACTGAGCTGCAAAAACAACAATAAAAAAAGATGATGCATGTCAAAATGGAATTCAGTTTTGAGAACTAATTTGCTTTCATATATCAAACTGTTGTCATACTGCAATGAGGCTTTGAGTAAGAGTCTTTAAAGATATATATGTGAAAGATTTGCTAAGAATTCACCAGAATGAAATTGTTCTTTAAGGCTTGAGGTGTGTGTAATGTATAAAAATGATCTGCTACGTTTTCTCTTGAGCTGGATGATAACACTCTCTCATAATACTGAAGCAGAAGTCAGACACAGAGTGTGTGTTAACACAAATATAAACATTACCGACGTACAAAATATTAGGGACATCCTAATATTGAGCTATAGCTTAAAAGTCTTACTGTAAAAGATTTGCTCCTCCTTACATTTATGTCTCTAATGTGATTATTATATAATTAAACCATCAAAACTGATTGTCCTGTCCCTAATATGTTGTATGTTCATGCTGAGAAGCTCCTGGCAGGTGTGTCCATAGACATTAAATGCATAGATGCATTCGGCTTCTTTCTGCAATACGTCATCGTCACTGCCATATTGGTCCTGGCGAGACTGACATGTAAATGGTTGAGCAGCCATTTTTCTGGAGAAAAAAAAAGCGCTCTAACACTTATTTGTTAACTGATTTCAGTGAGTCATGTTATATTCAAGAATTTACTTAATGAAATCATGACAGTGCTTTTTATCCAACACAGCTCCCTGTTTACATGTGCTTGTTCGCAGGTGAGTTTTGCCAGGACAAATATGGCAGCGACGCTGACGTATGATCCAAAGGCCAGACTACATATATATGTCTATGGGTGTGTCACTGCTCACAGTTCAGGCAGTGATGGGCATGTTGTCCCTGTAGCAGGCTGGCCTCTGGGGGCCGCTGTAGCTGCACAAGTCCTGATAGATGCGGGCCATCTGGTCATTGGCCACACTGTCAGGCATCTCCAGGGTTGGGTTGTTGCAGTAGGGCTGGGAGCGCCGCATGTTCACTGCATCCAGCAGGTGCTGGCACTTCAACACACTGATCTGTAATGGAGAGAGAACACAGAAAGATGTGTTTTTATTGTCAGCATATAGTAATTGTAGTAATGAGTGTTTTTCTGTTTTCAGAAGGTGTTAAGACTCCAATTTCTGGGTTTAAAAAAAGGTGATTTTTATGTTGCTTAATCATTCAACTGTTGACTTGGCTGGTCATACCTGCACAATGATCAGTTTGCTCTTGGCATTGCTGAGATCATGGAGCTCCTCTCCAAAACACAGAGTCACTGTCGGATCAGGAGCAGGATACTGGCCCTCCTGGTAGAGCTGCAGAGCTGAAACATACAAAATGTGTAAACAGCTGATTAGACAATCTTTGCAAGTTATCAATCCTCCTTTATGATGTTGTTTGCTTCAAGAAAAAAGAGGAAACATATGTGTTTTCATTGATTTGGACTCCTCTGAGCTTTCAAATAACTAAACAAACATGAAGGCTCACCTTGAAGAAACCTTCCTGTGTCAAAAATCTTCACCACAGCATCTCTCTCAAGCTTACAGGGCATGGGGCTGTATTGTGAGCTAACTGGTCCCAGCCCGCTCCAGAAGACACGGCTCTGGCACAGCCTTTTAATGAAGATGCCCTCTTGGTTAGCACGCACCAGCACACCTCTCTCCAGGTGGCCTAGGAGCTTGCGTGTGACATGACGCTGGCGGTCATACTCTATTATCTCAGCAGGGGGGAAAGTAACACTCTGCATGCTGTCTGAACTGTACAGGGCCTCACGACCCAGGGGCGGTTGTGGGGAGATCCGGCAGCCTTCAGAATGATTAACCACTGTGCTGTGTATCAGCTTTCCTCCATAGTAGAAAGTGATCATCATCTGGGAGAAAGCTGCAAAGGAGAACACTGTGTCAACTGTGCAAATGAAAAAGAATAAGTGCAAATGCTTATCTATATGTCTAATGTTACTATGACATTTTGATGGGTGACATAAATGAATACCTGTGCTGATAGTCCCTGATGGCAAAGGGTCCTGATGCAGTGGGAAAGCTGTGAATTACAGGAATAAGAGATGAGTTAAGCCTTTTTCTTAACACAGTGGACACAACCACAGAGCCATGTCATTATTTTGCCGCCTCATCAGAAATACCATTTCTCTAGCACGATCTTACAAAGAAATAATCATCTTAGTCAGCAAAGTTCAACAGGATGTTAGTCAATTCTTCCATTGCAGAATTCAACAGACAAGCAAATAACCTCCATTTAGCACCCGCAATCACAGGGACATGCCATCAAGCTTTCCACTGAGGTTATTTTTAAAGTCATTCAAGCTCATTATCTGACAAACAGTCTTACTTAAGAAATGAGAGCTATGCCTGGACAGACCTGTCAGACTTGATGAACAGCTTAATCTAGTCAGAGAAAAATGTATTGTTGTCTTACCATTAATGCTGCCCTGGGACCAATACTCTGGACTGGCCTGAATACTGCAGCCTTCCTCCTGCAAAAAGGCAACGCAATAAGCTGTTGTCAACAGAGCACCTTTGTACACTTCATGTGGGAGTGTTTTGGAGGAGACAGCACAGTGTGGTAAACAGAAAAAAGTGATACATAAGCTGAGCGCCATTAAAGGCAAGCCATGGTGAAAAAAAAATATTCTGTGCATATCAGATTTTATCGTACTTAAGTGCACTTGCAGTCAGACAAATCAACAATATCCTTCAAGTATGTTAATGATTAGTTAAGTTTGATATTTTGGCACAACTAATTTTGTACTAAGTATATTTAAGTTGTTACTAAATTGTAGAAAAGCACAACTTAAATTGATTTAGGAATACTTAAATACACTTCTGATTAAGTGAAATTGAAGTACACTTAAATAAACATACTAGTAGTGTATCGTAAAGAACTTGAAAATAATTATACTTTTCAAAAGTAAACTACCACTATATTTGCAATTTAGTGTCCTTTTTTAAAGTTCACTCAGGTGCAATTTACAACTTACAGTGAAGTTCACTGAAATACAACTTTAAGGACTGCAGAATTAGTATATTTATTTTGAGTACATTGAAGCTGAACTTAATTGAAGTGCACTTTTTAAGAGTACAATTTAAATGTGCTTTAAATTAAGCAAAAAGAGATACAAGTATACTTGTAATAACCTTTGTAAGCTTAAATTATATTTCTAATACGCCAAACTAAACTACTTTTGAGAAATGCAGAAACAGATCTAACTGGGGGGAGAAAGAGAGGTAAGAAATACGGTTTAATCACAGGTTTAAAGTAAGAGGTGTTCTCACCTCTTTAATGAGCTCCTCCAGCTCTGCAGGGCTGCAGTCCATGTCAGTGATATCTCCAGAGCTGGTGGTTGCTGCCATGGCCATCACTGAGCTTTTGCCATCT
Organism: Lutjanus campechanus; assembly: GCA_027495735.1. Taxonomy (NCBI): domain Eukaryota; kingdom Metazoa; phylum Chordata; class Actinopteri; order Lutjaniformes; family Lutjanidae; genus Lutjanus; species Lutjanus campechanus. Next base: position 55,395 of record JAJHUR010135858.1, on the reverse strand, counting down.
GAGGGTGGAAGAAATAATTATGACTCTGAATATGGCACAAGTGTTGAAGTTTCAGGTCGAACCGTTGTTTCATGATTCATAATTATTGCATGAGTAATCCAACTGTCTGATAAAGGTTAATGCTGGCTCTCAGCATCAATTGTTCAAATGGAAATTAGCGCAAACTCACGCTTCTGCTCCTCCTCGGGTACAATGCGATAGACTTTATAGGGCTCAGAGATGTCCAGCTGTGACCTTTCTGTCACCTCCTCAAAATCAGGGCTTTTATTCAGGGCACAACGGAGTCTGGTCTTCCATGTTGCAGGCTCAGCCTTGTCCCCCTCCTTAAACTTGCCTTTAAACACGGCCCAGGCCTGTGGAGCAGAAAAAGCAAATATTAAAGATGGTACTGAATTGGATTTAAGTTGGATGATTCAAGAAGAAACATGAAACCAGTCCTTTATTTTTAACTCTCAGAAAAAAATAAATAAAGAAAGAAAGAAAGAAAGAAAGGTAAAATTAGCAATATTTTTTAAATTGGATTTTTTATGTGAAATACTGAGGCTTTAATTGGCTACAGCTTTACTAAATTATCATTTACAAATAACATTTATTTAATTTAGTTATGTTCAAGTTAAAAGTGTGCTATGCTAAAACAAGTGAAAACAATTGCATTTAATGGTCTAAACTTCCATTTGACATCAAAATAACAATCTGGATAAAGCCTAAACAGATCCATCGATTTTAGTTTTGATTTTACGCACAGTGCTGTGCATAAAATCAAAACTTAATTTACTGTAATCTATTCCTAAACGGGAGAGGTGTCAAACCTTAAAAATTGATGCGTCTACTTCTTGATTGTAATCCTGTTTCCCTGCGTGTTTCCATGGAATTCGGAACAAAGTGCGGCTTTCATCCTCCCACTGCAGCCCGGCGTACTGCCCACTCTGGATCTGCTCCATCAGCCACTGCTTCAGTCTTCGACCTCCGGTGTTTGACATCTTGATGGATAAAAGCTGAGTTGTTTGTTTGTTTTTTGGTTTGTTGTGGGTTGTTCACTTGAACCTAAATTGAACCTAAATGAGGAAGATACGATTCAAAACAGTAAAATACTAATTACTTTTGTCGAAGTTTTAATAATAATTAATTATTAATCAGTGTAAATGTATGAATAGTATTCTATAACCTCCACTCTTTAGAATAGAAATCAAAAGTAACATCACTTACAGTTTGATACGCAGCTGAGCTCTTAGTTCTGTGTGGTTGACAGACGGCTGCTGTCAGATTTATGGTTCGTTTTCTCTTCAACACATGCCTATCAATATTTTTGCGGTCCGTGTTGTGAATGAAGTAGCTGAGGATGATTTGACAGCGCTGCCTCCCTCTGACCAATCAGTGTGTTCAAGCCCGCCCATTCCGGAAGAACTTTTCTTCTAACTGTGGGCATTTACAAGAAATGGCCTGACTGACACAAGCGCTGGTTGTTAAGTTGCTGCCCACGCCAAAAAGCCACGCAGACGAATAAACCCGGAGTCACAAGTTACCGTGTGCTGAGGGGGATTTCTGCGCTCCGCAAGGTGACAGGTCCCCCACCCACACCCACTCACAAGTGCTGAGAAACCTCAGAAAGACATCATGTGCAGGTACAGTGACAGCCTACTGTTTGTGTGGTAGTGAAGTGAGTTTATTCCATTCAAACAAGTCTTCTGGGACATAAATCTTTGTCTGATGTCAGAATAACGTCAAATATGATGGTGGGATGATAATATAACTAACTATGTGATATTAGCACCAACAGGAGTTTCACAGTGGATTATAAAACTAAGTTATATTTCTATCCCATTTGATGTCATGCTATCAATGTCATGATGTATATTTTTATTTCATGTAATTAGATCCCCATTAGCCACTACTGAGGTAGCAACTAGAGCCTGACCAGTACTGGATTTTTGGGGCTGATGGCAATACCATTAATAAGGAAAAGAAAAATTCTGATATCGATATATCAGAATAGAATAGAATGGAATAGCATATGTACAAAAAGCACATTTTTTGCAATGATCCCTCAAATGTGCTTATCAAACACTAAAAAAGATAGTTAAACAATAAACAATAAACTTTTTATAAAGCTAAAAAAATCAAAGTGAAAAAATATCAGCACATAGCTGCGGCCAATTTTGGGCTGATAATATAAGCCGAGCTCTCTTCCTGGGGTCCTAACAAGTAAAAATGACTAAAATGTAAAAAAAATAAAAATAAAAAAAATAAAAAAAATCTAATGCAAAAGGAGACAAAACAACAAAAACTATTAATGGTGATAATAACAAAGACAAGTCCCTATGTTATATCTAATAATAGTCAGTAAAACACGTGACACTGCTCAAAAGTAATGGTAATACAACTAAAGCAGTGGTTACTGAAAAGTAAAATGAAAATAAATGATAGATGACCAAGAAAGTTCCTCATTAATGATCATCATGATCATCACTTTACCACGGGAACCCTAGAGGCATTTTATCACGTTGTCTTGGACAATGGGCCACTTTAGAAGATATTTATTATGTTTATTAAGAAGCCACTTTTGCTATGAATGAGCTCTGGAGATGAGAAACACCCATCCTGTCTCTCATATATGACCAACCAGCCAAACAATCTATTGCTTTGACACAGCAAATGCTCTTCATTTACTCCAACTATCTTATCTATGTCTCTCCACAATCAAGTCATAACACCCCTGTAATACTGTACCGATATAGAGCTGAAATGATTAATCAATAGTCAAATATTGTTCTAGAAAAGCCCATCCAGTATTACCCCTCCTTTTCCATTCAAGGGAATTGCAATTTCGAAGCCAAAAACTGGAGATACACAAATAAAAAGTGTGACCGCTATGGCCTCCACACAGAAGTAAATTCCAAGGAAACTAGTGTTTTCTTCAGTGATGTATTTCTTGGAAGAAATTATGATGGCAACTTCTGCCTTAAACATTTAAGTGAAAACCTGGAGGAAGCGTTCCCAATCATTTTCAGCAGCCTGTCACTTAAGAACTAAGCAAAATGAACCACAGGACTGAGTTGGAATCATGATTATGATGAAAGATTTGCAAATATTTGTAGTACAAAAAAATACAGTGATATTGATTTGGCTGTACAACAGTGTTTATGTTTATGTTATTATGTTAGTATTCTTTGACTGTACCTGAAGAAGTAATCTGTCTTTAATGGTGAGCAATATCATCCACTAACTGTACCTTTAAATGATTTTTTTTCATAAAGTACTGTTTTAACTTTACTTTTATAGTTTGATCTCCATTTCATGAGATGGCTTTTCCTGTTAAGTCTTATTATACCTTCGTATACAGTGTAAAATTAAAGTCTTCTTGATAGTTACAATAAAATACTTTCTAATACACTGATTTGGTTTGGTTTGTTTTGGTTTGATGTCTCAGAGTTGATGACAATAGTAATTTCTTAAAATGTGGTACAGTACAGTTTTCTTCTTCAAAATGGACTAAAACTCCATAAACGCTTGAACTTACAAAACATCTGTCCTCTTTTTCTGTCTTTCCCAATCATACCACACCCTGGTTATTTTTGTGAAGCTGCACACACTGAGGCTTGTGGCGTAAAGGAGCATTAACAGGTGATCTGCTGAGTTAAACCCAGAAACCTCTCAAATCTGGACTGAAATTCAAGAAAAACTGTTCTGGGTTTTAGTCAGCGCAGTTCATGAGGTGAACGGCCGATCTAAAGATGAGCTGATGTGCTTAAGATACTAACCATGTATATAAACATTTACTTACACACACAAATCCCATGGTGTTGATAGTAGAGATTTATTAGTATTTCCATATTTTTTGTCAATCACTGCATTTTATTATAAAACACAAACAAACAAAAAACACCATAAATATGCAATTAAAACAATTAACTGTACCCATAAATTTAAAACACAAATTACCTAAAAATCAGCATTGTCACAATAAAAAGATAATTCAGAGCTTCAATAAAATCAGGAAGACTTAAGCATTTGAACTGTAGAGATCCTTCATGTGTAGTTACAATTTTACCCAGCCTGTACTGTATGTAGCTTAAATGTGTTACTTAAAGGAACATTTTGCCAATTTTGAAACATAAAATATATGTTACCCCAAGGTGCATGTCTTTAAAGGACCAATGTGTATGTATTGTAGCTGTGAGGTTGTAGGCTGCAACCAACTGAATACTGCTCCCTTCACCCTCCCCCTCCAAGAAGAGTTGGAGAAACAACAGTGACCACGAAAAGGCTCTATCTAGAACCAGTGTTTCGTTCATCTGTTCCAGACTACTGTAGAAATATGGCAGTTCAACATGACGGCCTCTGTGGAAGAGGACCCATGCCCTCTGTAAATATAAAAAGTACATTTTAAGGTAACGAAAACACAATGATTCTTACTTTCAGGTGATAATACACTGTTGAAAACCCACACATGCATATAAGTCTGTTTTCCATTCCTGCCATATTCTGCTAATAGACACCAACCTATGAACCACAGCGCTGTAGCTAAGTGAAGCAACTTAGTTCACAAAATCCTATCTCTGGCTTATCTCTGTTGGTGAACAAACTACAAACTTGTTTGACTGGTGTCTGTTCTCCTCTCTGCCTGATAAGAGATAACTCAGCAACAGTTTTGTTGGCTGGGACAGAGTTGTTGCTGGGAAATGACAGAACTTTTCCTCCCCAAAGATCCACCAATATTCATTGAAATCAACTCACTATTTTACACTGTGTGTTGTTGTTGGTGCACTGGTACATAGTGAGCAGACGGCTTAAATTTAAGTATCCAACTAGGTGTAAATAAGTGCTATTTACTCCATAGGCAGTGATGTGCAACAGTGCTATATCTATTGTTCTTATAACATATGTAAATGGCTACCATATTTGCCGAAGACACCATTATCTGGTTCTACTGGCAATAGCATTCACACATTTGACAGGCAAGAAGTAGTGCTTGAATTGTTTTTTCATATTTTGAAGCGGCTTGCAGGTGGGAAAAGACAAATTTGCCTTCAGGGCTTTCTGTCAGAAAGGTGCTGATCATGTCCTGCATGAAACCCTAAATCAACATTTAATTATTATTTAACCCAAATAATGATATTTTCCTTAACCAAGTATTTTTGTTGGCTAAACCCGACCAAACTGCCACCTCCAAGATATCCTGATTGGCCACTTTAAATCTATGATGTGGAAAATTGACTGAGCTCATCTTTTCAATGTAGGAGGGTTAAGGCGAGACCTCTACTGAGACTTCTAAATGCCTAAAATATGAAACAATCAGCTTCCATAGAATATATTGTGAAATTACGAATCAGTTTTAATTGAATACATTTCTCATACCATTATTTTGTACTTTATTTTGATACATTTGATGAGCAAGTATATGCAATCTGTAAAAAGATACTTTTTGATGTATCTGTGCCCATCTCTGTTTGTACATGATAATAAATTTTATGCTGTCAGCCTGACAAGCGTACCAACTTCCCCAGCTGCAGTTTTAATCAAATACTTTACCATTAAGAGCCCGAATGAGACGATGTAAACCGGTACTTGCCAGAATTACTGGCCTCAAACTGGGTGATGATTTGTGCATTTCATGGTTCACCAGCACAGAAGAGACAGCCACATAGGTCGAGACAAAATGTTCCTTTAAGACCACATTAATTAGTCACGTCTTTAAGGCTACCCAGCTGAACATTTCAGGTGTAAAGAGTCCACATGTATAGAGTATATTTTATTCATCATGGCTAAGGTGCTGAGGTGTTTAGAGTAAGGCGTCTGTGAGCACCAGTACCCGTGTTGTGGCTGTACTCAGTTAAAGGAGCATGGGCGGTACTTGTAGTGGAAAAGAGTCTGTAACCCAATTCGAAATCAACCTCCAGTGCTTAACAATGACTAGACAGGTGCAAATAAAAGTATGAAACATATGCTTAAGAGGGCATTTATGTCATCCTATGCTTTGTGATACATTAAATTTGGATACAACTTGGGGTTGATTTGGAATTGAGTGCAGAATAATAACTACTGTCCTTTACAGACCGCATTGGGCAGGACTTTGGCATGACCAGAGGCCAGTGATTCAGCTGCTGCCTTCAGAATCATCAGGGTCGGACGGCAGAGCACAGACACGTTGACCTATCCAGCGCTGGTCTGCTGCTCCTCTCCTCTGGCTCTCCTGTTGCTCTGTGTACTGGCTCAGCAGGGCCCCCACCTGTTCCTGGTCATTAAACGGACTGGGACGGAAACTGGACCGTAACCATGCTCGATACTGGGGACAAGAGGACAGATTTAAAAACCAAAGTCATTACATTTCAGTGTGTTGACATCAAATTGCATTAGAGTCTTTAATAGTTCATAGAGCTATTTGAAATGTTGTACCTAAATGTTGTTGCTTTTCTTCTCCATTTTATTGTTAAATTATGTAATCTGCCATGAAGTCACATCTAGGCTTTCTTAAGCTTTTAATCAACCTGATCACACTGGATCTGAATTGAGTTTTTGGTGCTTAACAGCTTTCTTAGATTGAAATCTTTCTTTTTCTAAAGAAATTGGCGATTCTTAGCATCCCAAACTACAACAAGTGCAAAGTTGATTGATCGCAAGAGTAATATAAACAATAACAAAAACAATGTACATAATAACAATATAAAATGTGTGCAGTGAAATAATAGTACATGTATTCAGTTTCTTCTCAGTTAAGTATAGATACAAAGAGCCAGATGTTAGGATGGATGGGAGGAGTGGGCAGATGAGAAATTCGATGTTGAAACACTTCTCAGTAATTGTTTGATCTCTCCAGACATTCCTGCTCAACCAGTCACCTGAGACTTGGGATTTCCCTTTAACTCCTCTCACACCTCTACTTTGATTTAAAAATATTCCTGTTACTGTATTTCTCTTGGAAATTCATGGAAAATTAACTGTGAATATGTACAGTGGCCTGGTAGCACAACTGGTGCACTCTTACTAATAAAGGTGCTAACTAGAACCATAAAGGGTTCCTCAGCTTGAACCTATAGGGTAACCTTTTTGGTTCTTGGAACCTTTTTTGAAGGTTTCACTTGGAACTCTTTTAGAAAGTTCTACCTAGAACCCAAAGGTAAAGGGTTATACCTAGAACCATCTGTCAAAGGTATCACCTACGTAGAATCCCATATCAGAGGTTCCATAGAGAACTCTTTATCCATCCAGAACCCTCTCTTTATCCATCCAGAACCCTTTATCCAGAACCTTCCCACTTGTTTGTGCCAACAAGAACCCACCCAGGGGATCTACCAAGGAGCATTCTATATTCAAGGGTTTTATCTAAAACACACCCAGGAGGTTCAACCGAGAACCGGGAATATTGTTACCAAGTTCAAAAGTCAGCATCTGTGATGGTGTGGAGATGTATTAGTGCCCACGGCATCATGGGTAACTGTCACATCTGTGAAGGCCCCATTAATGCTAGAAGGTACATAGAGGTTTTGGAACAACATATGCTGCCATCCAGATGATGTCTTTTTCAGAGACGTCCCTGCTTATTTCAGTAAGACAATGCCAAGACACACTCTGCATGTGCGTGACTTTGTCATAAAAGAGTGCGGCTACTAGACTGGACTTCCTGCAGTCCAGACCTGTCTCCAACAGAAAATGTGTGACGCATTATGAAACACAAAATATGAGAACAGAGACCCCAGACTGTTGAGCACCTTAAGTCACATCAAGAAACAATGGGTAAGAATTTCACTTTCACAGTTCCAACACTGTGTGCTCATTTCCAAAAAGGATGGGAAGCAGGTCAAAAAAGGTTTGCAAATCATTGCATTCTGGTTTTATTTACATTTTACACATCTTCCAAACTAAATTTAGTTGGAATGGATAGTTGAAAAGTCTGTTGATAACTTCACAGTCTGTAGAAAGTTAACAACAAGCATTAGTGATGTCTTTACACAAAAGCTAAATAAGTGATCTTTTTGTGATAAAAATTGTAATGTAAGTAAACCATATCAGAGGGGGGATGACACAATTATACAATACAAATCGGCTAATATGACCTGGCTAATATTCATCAGCACTTGCACTAAATTAATGTCTCCATACCATATTGGACTGTGACAATATATACCATGGTATTATGTGGTTAATTTAATTTTGTTTTGAACTAAGAAAGAAATGCTGTGCACATCATAATTATTATTTAATAAAGGTATATATTTTGTTTTTAATATTGTGATAAACATTGTATTGTGGACTTTTTATCTTGGTGTTATCATACATAAGTTTTGTTACATCTCCATCAAATATGGTAAATGTTGAAAATGTATTATCTGACAGGTGGAGCTGCTCCATGTGGATTCTGAAGCAAAAATCTACCAAATACTCAACTTGGGTTTTTTTCTTTTAAAGGTGATAAAGTGTGTGTGGAAGTGTTTTGGGTGCATTTGCAGGTTCTTCAATTGTAGAGCACAAAACATGGGGAGGTTTGAGGTGATAGAGTAAGGGTTAAGGCTCCCCCGGATTTAATGGTTTTAGTCAGGTCAAAGAAAATGCTGGATGTCATTAATTAAATCAGCTACAATTATTACACAAGCATTGAAAGATTTGGGATTCTGTGATATATGGCATAAACTCCATCCAAATCACAGAGATTTTTCTTTTTACTCTAGTGTACATAATTCATATTCCTGAATAGATATGTTCTTGGTCTCTGAGAATATGCTAACAATAGTTAAAAATTGCTCTTACCTTGCAGCTACACTGTCAGACTATAACCCCATTATGTTATCCTTGGAAATTAATACCATACAGCTCCCAACGCACATGGAGATTTCAGCCCTATTTACTGAACGATCCAGAATTTGTTAAATTTATGAATAGCCAGATAGATATTTTTTTAGAGACTAACTTGAATTTGGCACCACATTCAATTATTTGGGAATCTCTCAAAGCATATATGAGAGGCCACATTTTTATCTTACTGTTCACATAAAGTTAAAGAAAAAAAGAAAATGCTGATTAAGCTTGAGAAAGAAATTCAAGAGTGTGAACTAAAAATCAAGAAACCCTCAATACACTAACCCAGAAGCGTCTTATATACAATAATCTTTGCACTAACAAAGCAGAAGCAGCGATGGCAAGGACAAAATACCATTACTATGAATTTGGAGAGAAGACAAGTAAATTACTTGCGTGGCAAATCAAGAAACAGGAAACTGATAAATACATACAGGAAATTCAAACAGAGGAGGGGGAACTGGTAAACAACCCGACAGATAGTAACAGCAGATTTAAAAAATTCTATTAAACATTATATCAATCTGATCTTAACTTTAAATACAGAGGCAAAGACATTTTTACACAAACTAAAAATGCACAAACTACATGCTGAGAACCAAAAATTACTAGATGCTGATATAACTGTAGCTGAGGTTTGTGAAGCAGTAAACTCTTTACAAAATAATAAATCACCAGGCCCTGATGGTCTTCTTGTAGAGTATTATAAAGCATTCTTGAATAAATTGGCACCCCCTTTTACAGACATGCTCATGGAATCACTGGCTAATGAACAGCTGCCAAGTTCGCTTGAAATGGCAACGATAATACTGCTCCCTAAACCAGGTAAAGATAAACAAAAATGTGACTCTTACAGGCCATTGAGTTTATTAAATGCAGATTATAAAATCTTAGCCAAATTGATTGCAAACAGACTTGAGAAAGTTATTCCAAAGCTTAACCATGCTGACCATACAGGGTTTGTTAAGGGCAGACAAGGCTCTGATAACGTGCATTGGTTATTTCACATAATTACTGCAGCTCAGAAACCGAAAGATCCTATGTTAATAATTTCAATGGATGCCTTTAAAGCATTCGACAGAATCGAACCCATCTTTCTCTTTGAGACTCTTGAAGCAATGAATTTTGGGCATACCATCATCAAATATATTAAAACAACCTTCAACGCTCCAAAAGCCAGAGTTCTAACTAATGGTGTTTTGTCTGATCCTGTCTCTCTTTCAAGAGGCTGTAGGCAAGGATGCCCAGCTTCACCCCTGCTTTTCGATCTGGCCATTGAACCTCTGGCCTGCGCAATTAGATCAAATCCTAAAATTGCAGGAATTAAGCTTGGCGGTGCCGAACACAAGATATCGTTATACGCAGACGACCTTTTGATGTATATTATGGACCCATTAACCTCATTTCCTCTAGTACTAGAATGTTTGAAAGAATACAGTACGTCATCAGGCTATAAGCTCAACTTAACTAAAAATGAAATATTGCCATTTAATGAGCATGATACCCAAATTAGGCAAATCACATCACCTCTTAAATGGTCTCCTAATGGAATTAAATATTTGGGAATCTGGGTTGGGAAATCATTTGACAAAACATACTCAGACAACTACATTAAATTAATGAAGCAAACCAAACTTGACCTTAAAAGATGGATGGACTTACCTTTGTCCTTTATTGGAAGAATAAACACAATAAAAATGAATATTGTACCTATATATATTTTTTTTTTCACTGCATCCCTTTTAAAGTCCTTGTAAAAAATTTTAAAGACCAAAACAAGACTCTGTCATCCTTTGTGTGGCACAAGAAACCACCAAGAGTCAAAATTACTACACTGCAGAGGCCATATTCAAAGGGTGGATTAAATTTTCCCAACTTCGGAAAATATTATCTTGCAGCACAGTTTAAAACTATGTGGACCTGGCTATATTCAGAAGATCATGAAAGCAGATGGATATCAACAGAAAAACAAGAATTGCAAACAATCCCATTAAGAGTAGCTTCCTTCCTAGGTAATAAAAACAATTTGAGTACAATTACCAAAAACAAAATCATACAAAACACCTTTGTTGCATGGCAGGAGGCCCATCTTATTCTTGGTTTGAACACGTCACTATTGAGAAACACTCCGCTATGGAACAATCCATATATTCCAAAACCCATAGCGGATAGCACGCTCAAGCGCTGGGTGGATAAAGGCATCAAAACAGTCGGGGACTTGTATACAGAAGGTATATTCTCAAGTTTCCAGCAACTGTCTTTAAAATACAATTTGCCTCAACACACCTTGTTTAAGTACTTGCAAATTAGACACTGGGTCAAAGCAAACTCATCTGATAGATTCCCTGACATTTTGGAGGAGACTCCCTTGGAAGAACAGTTACTCAACATCTTACGTACATCAACCAGAGGTCTAACATCAGCTATTTACAATACCCTTAATAATAACTGTCCTGAAAATGAAAGGTCTCTCATAAAACACAAATGGGAAAGGGACCTTAATTGTTCATATGACGATGCTGATTGGAATAAGCTTTTGGAACAAGCACAAACATTAACTTCAACTAAGCACAGATTAATTAAATTCAACATCTTGCACAGAACATACTATACACCTGTTAAGCTGCACACATTTAACAATACTATATCACCTGTATGCCACAAATGCAGATCTTTTGCATATGATCTGGCACTGCCCAATTATTGCAGAGTTTTGGAAATACATTATTAAAACTACCTCAGACGTTACACAATATAATATTCCAATAGATCCCAAAGTTTGGATCCTGGGAGATTTGAATGCATTGAAAATAAATAACTTTATCCGACATTTCATTTTACTTGCTAGTACTGCTGGTAAATGTATTTTAGTAAACTGGAAATCTGTCCTCCCTCCCTCACAAAGACACTGGATCGATGAATTTACATCATACTGTACTCCGGAGAAGATCCTCTACAATGTCAGAAAAAGGCCCACAATGTTTAGGAAGATATGGGGAGCCTTCATAGATGATTTACCTCATCTCAAATGTGATGGCTAACATTCACCGACTGTATTACTTGCAACTGGTCTTAATTTTATTTGATTATTTTTTCATTATTTTCTTTTTTATATCCAAATATATGTTCATATTTACACTATTAATATAGCAGTTTCTATGAGTTAATACCATTCTAAGTGCAAAGAAGCGTACTAAATATAGGGGTTTGGGGGGTTGTTTGTCTCTTCACGTTGTCATTATTAGCATTTTAAGGGAAAACAGAGTGCACGGTACATCTCTTTTCTTTTGAATCCTTTGTTTCTCTTTTCTTCTGTCTTCTCTCGATTGTTGTTTTGTTTTATTTATTTTTTAAATTTATTTTATTTTTTTCAATATTGTTGAAAAATGTCAACTACAGAGCAGATGTAGACTATCTGTATCCTCATTTTCATCAATAAATAAATCATTATAAAAAAAAAAAAGAAAGAAAGAAAATGCTGGAGACCACTTGCAGTTGGTGAGCTGATGGTAGTAGTTAATGGATTTTTTGAGGTAGATAATTTAGCAGTATAATTTGTATGTAAAGGTAGGGATTCATGCACACTGATATTTATTGACTTATATTTAGAACTAGAATGCAGACTGAGTTTGTACTGCATGCTGCAGCCCCTTCCTCTCCAGGAAATACTTTCAACCTTTGTTCAACGACAGCAGCTGGTGAAAAAAAAAAAAGATGAATTGCAATTTCTCAAATGATATCCAGGAATTCTGAGTTACTCTGTGCAATACCTTGTACGCTTTACGAAATACAATGAAGTGAAAGTCACTCTCAATGTAATACATTCATCTTCCTAAAATTAGTATTCTCAGCGTCAACTCAAAAACCCAAAACAGTACAGCACTGACTCATAACATCAACACAGCTATAAAAATAAAGAATCAAATGCACAATATAAAGATAACACATCAAAAAGCAGACAGATATGAGGTGTTGTGCAAGATTCTGATTACTGTAATTGTGTCATAATGAAAAAGAAAATGAAACTTGAATCAAAGCCAAAAGGGTACGGCATTAGAGTCAGGTAAAGCTCCTCTGTTAGAGCTCAAGTCATAATCTTTGAGTTAAGACATAAAGACTGGATTGCACCCACAAAGATCAAATTAATCTAAAGTTAGTTCTAATCAGAGTTGAGTAAAGTAGGTTTAAAATGAGTAAATCCAGTAAATTAAGCAGAGTTCTCGCACAGTGAAACACAATATGGAGATGCTTGCTTAACCAAATTAAAAAAATTATAAAAGTAAGTGCTGTCAGGACCTAGTATGTATTAAATAGATGATAAGATGAGATCAAATAAGACAAAATAAGATAGAACTTAATTAATCCCAAAGGAAATTCTTGCGCCAGATTGCGCCCAAATTACTGTAATATAATTACAACAGAGCAATGAATGAGTGAAATATTAACATAAAATATGAAATGTATAAAGAGTAAATGCATAGAAACAGTGCCTGACAGAATAGCAATAGAAGTAGATAAATACAATAAGTAGCTAAGTAGAAAAGGTGGTAATGGCAATAACATTGAAAGTAATATTGACAGTTGTGTTGAGAGGTCGTAAAAAAGTTATATTGCACCAGATAATGAATGTAATATAGAACATGATGTTGAATGTAATTATACATGATAATAATGAAAGATAGCCCATGATATTGAATATTGCTCACAATAAACATTATATATTCCCTGATATTGAAAAATAATGTTGTACATGGTAATGAACATAATATAGTCCCTGATATTGAAAGGTAGTATAATGCTATATTGTTTGCTAGCTTGCTACAAAAATAACAAAAAGGGAGATGGGATCATTTTTCCTCCTTTGAGAAAAACTTGTTGGCTGAATTAATGGAGCAATATGATATAATAATATAAGATTAAGAAAAAGGGAAAAGCAAGTAAAGATGAAAGATACTGTCTGGCAGACTGTGTTAACAGATCACCTAGTAAAAGAAAGAAGAGACACATCATAAAGCTCAAGCAACACAATTGAATTAATAAATTAAATGAATCTAGGTTTTGAGTAAAAACTAAACTGAGGTTTAAAAACAGGTTTAAATTTATCCCTATTCTTCATTTTAAGCTAGTTCAAAATTTTAGTGCAACATATTTCAAAGTTAAACCATAATTTAATTGCATTTAAAAATGAATCCTTGTTGGTGCAACTCAACTAAGGTGGACTGCAGATAGTTAATTGGGGGAAGGCTCACGTTCATAGCCTAATTAATTCCTTCAAAACAAAGACAGTTGAGGCATACAACATTTGGATTTTTTCAACAAAATGAAAACAACCAAACATTTATTTCAGTACAATGTAATACATTTAATGCAAGCAGCAATAATAGTCTTTAGCTCTCTATAGATGGGATTATCTGACCGTCTGGTGTGTTTTCATATCGCATTTTGGATTATGACAGTTTTTTTATGAACTTTTTTTTTCTTGGCAAAAGACAGTTATAGGATGTGAACTTCAGTGTATTTCTCATTGTCTTTCATGTTGTGATGCTGTGGTAGTAAACAATGCTGTTAGAGCTGCATTAGTGGTAGAACTATACTGTTGTTTCAAGGATTCCTCACTTTCTATCTGGGGCAGATGTGGGAGAAGTACAAACGCTGAAATCCCATTTCCCCTTAAATCCTCGAAATCAGAGCAAGATCTACAAACAATGAGCTTTTTTTCAGTCATGTTATGTTGCAAGATGCTGACAGTAATGCTAGACACGTGATGAGCAGTACCAAGCTAATGCAATCCCAGCAAACCCCTGCAGTTCCCCTTCTCTTCTCAATGGCTGGGTCAGAGCCATTGTAATGGAATCACACAGTGAGTGCCTTCAAGTAAAAGCTGCATAAAGCTGAAGGGTGGGAACAGGTACTTGCAATGTTTTCATATATAGACACATTTTGCAAATATTAAAATGCTATGGAGACAATGGCTCAAAATAAAATGCAAATAGAAATTTTACTCTGTCACTAAAATGTGAACATGTGATTAATACTCTTCAAAGACTTGAACCAGTATTTTTTATTATGTGTGCATTATTTTTGGTACATCCAGCTGTCATATATTCTCAGGTACATTGCTCAACATTTTCTCTGTATGAAAAAGAAAAATGCACAGTGGGCATAAAACAAGGAAGTTTAAACTTTTATTTCCTATAACTAGTGATTTTCTACAAAGCGAAAGTAGACAAATCAGAACTTATGACGATTGTAGGGCAGGACTTTTTCTCCATGAGTGCTGGATCATTGATTATGTACCCAGAAAGGTTCCTCATAAAGCTAATATACTTATTATATTATCATATTAGACAGGTGAGAAGTCACCTTTTGTATTTAAATGGGAAAATGTCCCTTAATGTACACACTCTAAGTTCTGATGTAAATATGAGAATGAATATTCTGGTGTTGGTGTTTCATTCATAGAGTTCCTATGTTCTGGATTTTATTTTACTCTATGCTTTATGCTTATATGATTATTGTACGGGTTGGATATGTTTTTCTATTTTTGTCATATCTTTCATCTTACCTGTAGTGCTATTGGTTCATCAACTGTTTTGGGTGTGAGTTGCAGAGTTTTATATCAGCCACATAGAGGTGTCAGGCTTTTTTCCAGTTTAATGAGATTAAAGAACTAAACCCAAGGCACAGAAATTAAAACAAAAAGAAAAAAAAAAAAACATTTGAAGAATTCAACAGCAATGTCTCTCTCCAGAAATCAAGACAAAGTTACTCAAGATAATCCACATTTCAGTTTCATATAGGAACAACTTTCTTTCTAGTAGAAAGGCAGTTTCTACTGTAGAAACAACTCAAACTAAAACAATCTAGATGGATAAATTACACTGCAAGCCAGAGGGAAAGTGTGTATTTTTATTTTTGGGGTCAACTGTCCCTTTAAGTGATCTCACCAATGCAAATTCCAATCAACCAAGTTGATTATTCTGGATTATATTTGGGATGATAAAAAACACAGATTATCTAAAAAGCATCTATCAAAACCCACACTGGATGGAGGTCTGGGTAAAGTATAATCTACGTCACTCAATTTTTTTTCCCGTTACGTGCAAGTTAAGACATTTTGTTAGGGAAAACATTTCTTACTTTGAGTCAGATTGTGAGAAGCACGCTTTTCTGGAATTGTTTTCCCTCCCACCAGAAGAGAAGAAGTTGATTACTAAATCTGTAAAATTTTTTAAGGGGTCTGATCCCACCAACTGTATTAAGAAATGTATTGCCGGATAAAATATGGAAGGCTGCACTTTCCTGTATACATAGGTGTTCAATAAACAGTAGACACCGGTTAATGCAGTTCAAAGTAATTCACAGTTTTTATTATTCTAAGGTCATGTTAGGTCATGTTATTCTAAGGTCATATTCTAAGGCATAAATTTTACCTCTCCGTATCTCCAGTCTGTGACAAATGCAAGTCAAACCATGGTATGCTTTTCCACTTATTCTGGAGCTGTCCACTAATCTATCTATTCTGGTCAAGAATTTTTTTCTCTTTTTCTGGGATTTACCATAGGACCCTTCTCCCCTGACAGGCACTTGCATTATGCGCTCTCTTTGGATGTTCAAAGGACTCTTTAACACTTCCATCATACGTTCAAACAGCTCTCTCGATGGGCATGGTGCTAGCCAAAAAACTCATTCTAAAAGACTGGACGACATCAACTCCACCTTGCTTCACAAACTGGTTGTGTGAGCTTTTGGTTATTCACGTGGAAAAGCTGCATTTCAATCATCCAAAATGTGAACATAAATGGGAAGAAACATCCAGAGTGCATGTGGATGAGGACTGCATCTGGATGTACATATTAACTGGGTGTTTATGCTTTATTTGTTTTGGTTTTGATGGGTTGTGCATAATGATCATAAATGGAGGATATGTATTGCTATTAGCTTCTGTGTTACTAACTCTTGACTATGGTGAACTTAGGTGTCAAGATCCCGCTCCCGTGTGCATGTGTGTGTTATGTATGTGTGTGTGCGTGTCTGTTTTGGTTGGGCTTTTTGTTGTGGTTTGTATGTTCTTACTGAAATACATCATCAATAAAAAATAATATTAAAAAAACAAGTTTATATGGCAACAAAGTATCTTGAATCTTGAATGATGATATACTACAATAATAATATTAGAATATTACAACATTAAATGATTAATTAATCTGTTATTATGAGTTATTTTACAATTAATTAACTGATTCACTATTTTTTGGACAAAGGTCTGATCTGATCTGAAGCGTGATTGACAAATATTTTGGGGATTTTATCCATTTTAAAAATCAAGATAAGCATATTTGTTTATTTGATGCACTGTACTGCTGTTCAGTTCCTGGCTGTAGTTGATAATCTCAGTTATGCCATTTTAGCAACTGAGACGATGGTTTACTGTGAAAGAAACAATGGTTGTTTATTGGCCTCTACAGGAATAACAAATACACAAACAACCATGAAAACATTACACAGAGCTAATCTTGCATGAGACAGTCTACTGCAGCCAACACGAATACATCATGTTCCATGACAACAAGAGAGCCACAATTAGCAGATCACAGGTTGACCAAAGATGGTGGTTATATGCATCATATCCTGTGAGATCCTGTGCATGTCTAAGTGGGCTTGAATTGCCGACAACAGCACTTAACAAAACAAACAAAAGCTTTGGCAGAATATATAGTAGAGATAGTGTTAGAAAAGTGCCAGTGAGGAAAAAATAACAAAATATTGCATTTTAAACAGGAACATCTTAAAGATTACAACTTAATATCCCTTTTGACTTCATCACTGGATGCTGTCGTGAGGTCTCGTGTGTGTGCATTCATTGACTGTGTGTTCCTTCATGTGTTTACCTCTGAGACTTGTGTCGTCTGGTACTCCTGCAGCTGCTGCTGGAAGCCGTAGTTTGGGCCGACAAACGAGCGAACTGCTTTGACTGCAGACAGACACTCCTCCCAGCTGTAGTGGGTGACAGTCATCAGGTAGGCCACCACCATGGTAGTGCTGCGGGACACACCTGCAAGGCTGTGGTAAAGCAGACCACACGGCTTGGTCGTTGTCATGAAGTAACTGGATGTTTACCACCTTGTTTCTTATTGGTTTCGGGTAAGTAAAGGAACAGTTACTGAAAAGTTTCCAAACTACACATACAAGTACTCAATAGTATAAATGTTACATTTAAAACTGATCACTGATATGTTCATCTCAGGCTTTTTTTGGTTCTATCCTTTGAGGCATGTTGAAATGACAGCCCACATCAACAACAAACATGACATGACTCTCAGCTGCCAAGAAGGAGCTGGTTACAGCTTTTGACTAGGACTGCACAATTATTCAAGATATTGAAATCGAAATATAGCAAAGTAATTTCTTTGTTTAAGTTGTAGAAAATGTGACAAACAGCATTACAATAAAGTACTGCAGTGCTGCAGAGATGGCCTGGCCTAAAAATCTTGCCCCCCAGATGTAAGAAAAACATGTTTGTTTGATACAGACCCTAACTAATGTCACATCATCATAGTTTTTTTTTTTTTTCTTTGCAGTGAAAATGAAAATTGTAATGCAAAAATGATTTTTTCCACATATGGTGCAGCCCAACTTCAGACATAAAAACCTACCAGTGAACGAGACAAGATCCACCATTTAGGCGACATTCATGGATGAAGCTGATGCACTCTTTAAAATGTTGTAATCTGCAACAGAAAACAACACAACAACTTATTATCACTCACTACTATCAAGTCTGGCAAAACTGATAAAGAGCACATATTTTACTATTGAATGTGGTACAAAAAAAGAAACAAATGTTAGTACTATTGCTCCTAAATCAGGAAAGCTTGCTTTTGCTAAGGTAGAGCGGTATGAGGGTTGTAAAGTCAAAAATAGGTTACACATTATAGGATATGAGAAAGAACACCTTGAACTGAAACTTCTGTGTTGAGGCCCTAACTTTTTTGTCTCAAATAGGTTGCTGAAACTCTGTTATTGTGGTACTATTCTGATTTTGACTGTAGAAACTGTGGGTGACTCTCAAATACAGTCAAATGTCAGTTTTAATAGATTTCTGTCAGTCCTAAGTAACAGACATATCAAGGAGCAATGATTTCTCTTTCAACTACTCTAACTTGTCATGTGACAAAAAGGTCAGGTCTGCTCAAACTGAGAGTCTGTGGTAGACCAGAGCACAGACAGCAGGGACAGACAAGGGAAGTAACTGTCCCCATTTTTGTCTATCTGCAAAATTACATCAGTTTCAAACATTCATTTATCCTGTGTTTTAAAATGATCAAGTGAATTGTTTTAACTTTACAACAGTAATACAGTAGAAATACAACAAAAATCCTGCCTTATGGTGGATAATTCATGTTCATGTTTCTGCCCTCCAAAATAAAAAACAGTAAAGAAATACTAGGAACACAATTCAAATTCTGTTGTACACCAACTCCAAAACATAAACAAAGAAACAGAAGAAAAGCTGCTTATTATGTAAGATCACAAATATACTCATAATGTGAGTGAAATAAGGATGAAGACTGAGCAGCACAGCGTAGTGCAACTGCTCCTCAGATATCCTACTTGTTCACTGTCAGGAAACACAAATGGTGTTTTGCATAATCAAGAAGTGCATGGCTGATAGCAGCGTCTCCTGAGGAGCAGATGCTGGTTACTCAATAGCAGACAGAATAACAGACGGGGGCTAAAATAGATTGACTGCCACTTTTCTTTTTTCCTCCTTCCTGAGATCCAAACTCCTCTTCAAAAGATGTCTCCTCAGCACTTCACAGCACGGAGGTTTCCGGCCGTCTTGTTTAATATGCAGAAAATTACCTTGTGACAAAGATTTGAGGTTTTTAACCAGCTGAATTCAGAGAATAATCATGAAACAAAGAATAAACTGCTAAGCTGCTAAAGAACATATTAAATGCAAAAGAAGTATCTGTGATTCTATGTATGGCGAAATTTTATTTATCCCTAATACAACTACATTAGTACACATAAGAAATGAGTTTTTTTTAAAAGAATATATTTCCTCAGTTATAACCACAGTGCATCAGGGTGGACATGCAGACTCCTCGCACAAATGCACATCTCATTTTGGAAATGTTTGATGCAAATAAGTTTACACCTTCATGGTTGAGCACACTGTGCATTAAAACCATAGCAGGTTTGTCATGAGATTGTTCACAAAAAGGGGAATACCTGGCCCTCTACAAACACACACTTATGCCTGTTAGCAACAATATAAATCAACATTTAAAGGAACAGTATGTACAATTTACTGGCATCTAACACAAAATGCAAAAGGCCTGATCTAGAGTCAGTGTTTGGTTTGTCTGTTCTAGGCTACTGTAGAAACACAGCAGTGTTCATGATGGACTCCATGCAAGAGGACCCATGCCCTCTAAAGGCTAGTCTTAGGTAATGGAAACACAGCATTGTCATTTTCAGGGGATTACACTAATAAAAATGTATTTCTGAATATTATATTCCAATTTTGCCATATTCTGTCAATAAACCCCTTTCAATGAGCAATATGTAAAAACTGTGCATCCAGAAATGAGAACTGCAGTCAAAATAGCTAGTTGGAACCATAGACAATATACCACATGACTTGAAATCCTATTTAATATACTGTCTATAGTTGAAGCGAATTGTTTCTCCCCACCCTCTCCTTCCCAGACTCGAAGAAGCTCAGGCAGGCTGCAATAACACAGCAGGAGCACAAGACGAGCACAACATTGTAAACTGACAATAACAAGGTATGAAGAATCCTACGTTGTAAGCTGATCAGCTGTTTAAAACGGTCAGTTGTCTGTCTATGTAAAGTTAAGCTCGCTATCCAGGAAACAAAAGCCCACTGCTTCAAAAAATACACACTCTGAAGTTGGAGTTTAGTGACTGTTTGCCTTACTGCTTGCCAGACCCCATTAACATATTGCTCAATATAACTGTTATGAACATCTACTCCATCTAAAAGATTATTTATGATTTCTTACAACTTATAAACAGACACTTACTCATTCAGCAAACGTTCAGCATTAATTTGAACTCTAATTAACATGAAACAATGACAAAAGTTATGGACCTCAGGAGAAATTTCAAACACCACGTCTGTAGTGTTGTTGTCAGAGGAATCAGTTTTACAACTAAACATGTTTACTTAATCTCTCTGATGACATGACATGGTCATTTCATGATTTATTACAGTAAATATATTACAAACTTCCCCTTTAAGGCAAGTTAAATTAAACTTTTTTGTCTGAATTCAGAAGGTGATGTCAGTGACCATGTTGACTATGCTGGCCTTGATGTTCCAGTGGTTACTGACATTTAACCTCCTACACGCCTGACAATTCTGGAATTGGACTTTTGCTGAGGCCTTGACCAAGATTTGTAAATTTTGTTTAATTTAATAAAGTTTCATGAATGTTTGTCCATCTTCTTGTAAACATTTCAAATTGGCAGTCATTTTATTTAAATTTTTCAGTCTTTTCTTTTACAAGGTGAGTAGTTGACATCTATTGAGACAGTAACTGTGATTTAGTCGGGGTGTCACAATTTCAATTCTAAAAAATAATTCTAAAAAAAAATAAAATTCAAAAACTGATCAAAATAAAAAGCAAGATCTGCAATGGTCTCAGTATTTTTTTTCTCTCTACCACTGCCTTCTTGCACATATCTGGAGGGGATAAAACAACAACACAACTACGTCTATTAGTATGTGCTTTTCTGCGACTGCTGCAATGTCTGACATAAGTTACAGTTATTCCATTTTGAATAAATTATTTAAATTTGACAATATGGCCTTAGTGTGCAAAAATATTTTTAAGATTTCAGAAATGTAAATAACAGTTGTCAGGGCCTGAAACGGATGATCTTTACAAATCAAGACAAAAAGTCAAAAATCAAATTGAATTGTGAAAAAAATAGAAAGTCAAATCCGATTGTGGATTTTGAGAATCGTGACACCCCTGTGATTTAAGGCTGTTAAAATGAACCTGCCTTCCAGACATCCATCCCAAGAGATTTAAGGAAGTTCATGGTTTTTCAAACAGCTTCAAACCGCTACAGTTGCTCCAAAAAAAGAGAGCACGTGTGAGAAAGAGGGTCCCTGCTGTAGACCCTACACAGGGGAGGGGCCTTCAGATCTGGCCACAGGGGCTCCCTAGCTGGTGAGGAGTCAGTTGGCCTCACCAGTCCCGTCAGTCAGATCAGTGATTGTGACAGAGGAGGTTTATTAAAGCTCTGGGTGGTCGAGGCCAACAGCCAGATGTCACACGAAGGTTTCCTTCCTCTGCTGCCTGAGGGAAGGCCACTTGATTGCGACAGTGGAGGTCAGACACCTCCACCCCAACCCAATCAGCAACATTCAGCCAAACACTAAACCTCCATTCTCATTAACTTGCATTTTAACAACCTTGGTTTTCTTTCTTTCTTTCTTTCTTTCTTTCCACTTAATGGTGGGCCAAGGGCCAAAAACAAACACCTATTCCAATGTACTGTATGTACTTTGGCAACATTGTATTTTATGAAGTCATGCCAAAAAAACTAATGAAATTGAAATTGAAATTACTGCACTGTATTGTTAAGATGCAAAATAGTTCTAGGATACAAAGTTCTCTTTATTGACTTCCTGCACAAAGTGTCACTCTGTTCTGTGCTCATGTTATGAAAAATAATTAATAATTAGGGATCTAACATACCTCACAAAAAATAAAACAGCACAAACAGTGATTTATAATAAGTACTAGGGTCTTTTCAAAATCCAAACAACTTCAGTGATGGCCGACATCAGTCACACTCACATTTCTGGGAACAAACAAGGTGAACTCACCTTTTATATCAAATTAACTCTGGCTCTCGAACCAGGTTCTGTTATAGATTCTTGGAACTTTGGCGCTATGTAGCA
The DNA here is from genome assembly GCA_027495735.1 of Lutjanus campechanus. NCBI lineage: Eukaryota > Metazoa > Chordata > Actinopteri > Lutjaniformes > Lutjanidae > Lutjanus > Lutjanus campechanus. The sequence goes on along the minus strand of JAJHUR010135858.1, from coordinate 32,657 downwards.
AACCAGCCCGCATTTCCACCAGTTTTGAGCGGAACCATTGTAATTGGGTATGTCATCAGCAGGGGGCGTTGCGCTACAACCTGTAGAATATGGCACACCCTCTTTATTTCCCAGGAAAAACAGCTACTTTTGGTTCCAGCCAAGAGCCAGTTTTTTGGGTTCCAAACAAGTTTATTTTTGTTGGAAATGCTCAGAACGGTTAAAATTGTGCATGTAGGAAGAAAAGGTCTGTTAAAACTGACACAAAGGGCAGCACAAACGTCATTGCTGTGTCATGGCTTTTCAATCAAGAAACTTGAGACAAGAGTTGTAAACTGAAAACTTCTACCACAGGAGCTGAAACCTCTTAGATATCAAGCACCAGTTTTCAGCCTGCATTTAACCAGACAATTTGTCACATTTCTGTGTGCTATGTTGTCAGCAAAAAAAATTACTCATCCCACATCGTGTTTTTCCACCACTTTTCCCTTGCCTCTCCCTTCACTTTTGAGAGTTACCAATTCCCTTACTGTATCATCCCTTGTCACTGCAGACTACATTGTTGACCTGTGGAGTGTGTAGAGAGCAATGAGGCTCCCGTTAGCAAGAAGCTTCATAGGGATGGCATAATGCATTGGAGATTTTCGCAACCCCTTCTTTCTGTGCAGGATCTCTGACCCACCAGTAGAAGGCACCAGTGCAGCAACAACAACCTAATCCCTCACCAGCTCTAATGCTGAATTCAAATTGGGTCGTCTACAGGGGTCGCAAGACATGACACTGCTCTTATACATCGGTGCTCAATCTGCAAGCCATGATTGTTGCTTCTGCTTTCTGCCCTAAGCCAGTGTTGAGTGTTTGATACAGAATTACTGCAGCAAGTGTTGCATGAGGTCAAAGACTCAGGAATAAATAATAAATGACTAATGTGACTGCTGCAAGGGCGGAGGGACAGCTCATGCCTCTTTCAACACTGAGTCTGTCTCCTGTATGACACATTGAACACACTTACCCCATCTCTGTCTCACACACACAAGGAAAATAATAACTCTTATTATACTCTTCGGTCTACTTTACTTCTACAAGCCATGAAATGAACATAACTGAATTATTTAACTAAGAGCTCCAGGTCACTTTGCACTCTGGGGGTGCCATCCCCCTGTTTTTTTAGTTGAATATGTTCACCTAGTCTGTTTGACTCATTGATCCTTTATCTTACTGAAAATTATGCAAGTTAGAATCTATGACCCGGTCCTCATCCATAGCTCTGAAATATCAGCAGCCTAATTGTGCCGTGTATTTATGAGGTTGTATTGTATTAACATAACAAACCAAGCTTATCCTGGCTGTTGACAATTAACAAATCGCCAACTAATAACATATATATAAAACTATACAAAAATATTGTTTGAAAACATGGCATGGTTAGCAGTAAATGTCTAGAAACTACCAGCAGGAATCGTGCAATTTTAAAAAACTCAATAAATCAGCTTTCTAAACAGTCAGTCTTCATATAATCTTTATAACGGTTTTTGTTTGGCAGTCACACCCTGGAAACACAATCTGGACGGCAATAGTGTTGAAATAAATCTGCATGACTCATCAGTGTTTGAGAATTCACACGGACAAGGACATTTAAAAATTGAGGTACAAGCACATTCATGCGTCTGACTGAGTATGCATGTGTATGTGCGTGTATGTTTACTCACAGATTTTGGCTGGAAGCATCAGCTGCATGGATACAAAGATACGTCATGTCCTGTAAAACATACAGAAAAACTTTAAACAACTGAAATAAAATTCAAGAATATGGGCCATGTCATGCATGTCAAATCTTTATGTTACCTGTAAATCTTATTTACAATAATGGCTTAATAAATTATATAAAACATTTAGAGAACATGCTGTTAAACAAAAAAATGTACTGTCCCTAAAATAAATATCTTACACTTGAGTCATTGCCTTATAATTACATCAAATTTGAGCAGCTTAAGAAACTTGACAAGGTTTTGGATATTATTAAGTCCTATCCCTGATCAGACACACCACTCAGCATGTTAACTGTCCATCTCAGTCACTAAACTCTCCTGCTCCAATCATAACTCATCACCACCCTCAGCTGGCTGAAACGACACATCACATCAGTAAATGCACAATCATACCCAAAATTTCCAGGTTAAATTTCCACAGGAAGTACAAACCGTTTGATTCAGCCAACATGTTTTTTCCACTAACCTCAAACACGGGCTTAGCATTGTTGTACACAGACAGGATGTGTGTGATGCCATTCTTAGACAGACTTTCTTTGTTTTCTGCATCTGGGACAAAGACAGGGAGGAATATGTCTCATCAGAGTCTTATTTGTGAATTTCATACCAGCAGCTTGGACATGCTATATTGTAACCTGCTACAGGTCTGTGAGTTGTTTACTGTCCTGCAACATCACTTGCTACAGTTAGGCCTGTGGTCACTCCTGTCACTTGAACTAATTTTAGCTATTATGCTTGTGCCATCATGAGGAGCCATCAGCAGCAGCAGCAGCAGCTAAAGTTAGAATGCTCCAAATGCCACATTAACTGGAAGGGGTTGTTCCAGGCCAGGGAGTGACACACTAACACCTTCTAGCTTCTTAATTTTTTTTTTGTCAAGAAGTAGGGATGGATTTTATTGATACCTATATCAATACTGACACTGTTTATCAAAACTCCTACCACTTAATACTACTCACCATAATTTAGAGCAAAATATAACATGGTGTGAAAATGTTAAAGTTATTTTATCATTACTTTTCTTGCAGAAATAACAGGTTAAATTATTTCCTGAATTATTGCATTTAGCTGCATTTTCATCACATTTAGTAAAGTAAGCGCACACTGTTGAATGTTCTGCTCTGTCAGCTGTTTATGTAATGTAATATAAATCCAGACAGTAGTATCTATTGTCCAGAAAATTATCGATATTTGGTACTGAATTGTATTTTGTCTCCCTGGGTGTCTTTGTCTGCAACTTTGTGTTTTTTCTGCTGACCGTCTTGGCCAGGTCTCCCTTGAAAAAGAGATTCTTAATCTCAATGGGACTAACCTGGCTAAATAAAGGTTAAATAAAAAATAAATAAAAATAAATAAACTGACCAGTCAGAAGCCACTTTAGTATTGTTCTTGAGACACTTACATCATTTTACTCTGAAAACTGTGTTTGACTGAACATTCGGCTACAAAATCTTAAGTTTGACAGTTAAAATTGTAGTTATACTGCACTGTAAGAGGAACAGCACTTAAATTGAAAACCATTAACAAAATGTAAGATTTTCTGTTTTTTTTTGTGTGTGTACAAAAATACTGTGTGTTGCATTAAAATGTCAACAAAAATAAAGCACTACGTTTAATAATACTAATGATAAAGCTGTCAATCCCGCCACTACTCTTTTTGTTGCATTTTCAAAAAATATAAAACATAGTTACACTGGAGTTACAGAGCATGCTTAAGAAAAAATAAAAGTATATGAGGGAAACAAATAAGGAGGAAAAGAAAAATCATTACACATATACATGTATCAGTTTGTTGGATATAGTAGACTGATAACTGATAAATTTAGGATAGATTATTATACCAATAAAGATGAAACAGCTGGGTAGCACAGAAACATACAAGCACACCTGATGAACACATGTGCATCCACATGTGTTCACATTCTTATGTATACCCATGGACAAGGAGAAAAACACCTGCACAATTAATATCATATCATTGTCTTAGTAATAACATCCATCAGAAGGATCATTAGAGATATTGTGTGTTGTATAACTCACACATTTTCCCATCTTTCTTCAAAGATATACATTTGTCTTCTCATTCTCACAGTTATTTTTTCCATTCCATATTTTCAGATTCTTCTATCTAGAGTTTTAAATTAAGTTATCTTTTAACCAATTCCTTGTAATTTGTTTAGTTACCCACCACTCATTCCTACATGCCTTTATGTCCTATCATGGTCTTCTTCCTTTGATACTGAAAGCCTGGTCCAACACATCTATACTGTATACTATATCAACTTTACAAACATGTTTGTCTTACCTCTTATGTTCCCAAGGTAGAGCCCATCGACAACCTGTGAAGCAGCATTCACAGACATGATGCATTCACGTTAGATATTCATTACAGTTCAGCTTCAAAAACTTCACTAGAAAAGGAGCAAATGTCCTGGGTTGAGCCAGATTGGATTTAAAGCTTAGGGCTTAAGAACCAAGTACAGCAAAGGAAACATTCCCTACAGCCATACAAGGCCTGAAGCAACGATGCATGATTATGAGGAGCAAGTGATGAGTGGCAAGCAGCCTCTGAGTGCTCCTGAACAACTTTGGTGCTAGTACCATGAGGCAGCAGTTGTCTGAGGATAATTATGTGCTGGATTCACACTAATAAAATGTAGGTTTACTAATACAGCCTGTATATTGTTGTAGCAATTAAGAATGGAAGTACAGTTGACCAATTTATCTGCTTATGTAAAGTCATTTTAAAACTAAATTAAAAATTTACTGGCCTTACTTTAGTGACTTAGGTTTGAAAGGGACATATGTTGTTAAAATGTTTTCTCATGTTGTATTGGCTAAGAATGAGTGAAAATTTACATGTTTACACAGTACTCATCACTGGGCAGGCAGATACAAATGGGGAGTTCATTTGCAAAAACAGATTAACATCTTTTGTAAAACAATTAAACCAGCACCAGTCTACAAATTGAGCTATCTTATCAAAACAAGCCAACATCTGCTTCATTAATATTGAAGTGCACCAAAACACACACACAAAAAAAACATAATTTAGGAAAATAAATAAAAATGTAGCCATCTCTTTTTGCAAACGCACCCATAAAATGTTGATACAACTCGAAATAAAGTAGGCCTGGACAATAAAACAATAGTGATATGTATGGGCAATAGACACTTCAGACACTTCAATCAGAAAACTTTCCAACAAAATGTTCAATAGTTTCACTTAAATGTATTACATGCAAACAGCCATGAAATCACATAACAAATATGCCCTGGCCTATAAGCAGCCTGTCATATCTCTTAATAATGGAGTGTGCTACAAGTGATGAGCAAACAGCCAGTCATTTTACGGGTGTGTTGTTCAGTTACACCATCGACATGTGACAACAACAGAAACAGTGTTTCAGGACAGTAAAAACAAACCTTCTGGTCCAGGGCTAGTCCCCCACCCATTGTACCAACCTGCTGTGTGGAGCATAATCATTTGCATCTACCATAACTACAACTGCAACATTTAATCAGTTAGTTATTAACTATTAAATTAATCGACAACTATTTTGATAATCAATTAATCAGATTGATTTTCAAAAAAGGAAAGGGGAAAGAAAACAAAGTGAAAATTGGGGATGTTAATGATTACAAATTCATTGATTAATCAGTCATAAGAATTTAACTGTTGAATAAGAAAATTTATTAAATTTATAGCCACTACAAGGAACTTTCATATTGTGTTGATTTTGGAGATCCCTGTGGACAAAAGCGGTAATGTTTCAACTGTAATAACCACAAAATATAACTTTGAAAACAACATTATCTAAAGAAATCTCCTGCTTCTTTTAAACTGGCTATGGTACTACTCACTGTAAATACGCCAGGGAAAATTTAAACAAAGACTTGGTGGCTAGCATTAATATAAACTATATAGAAATATGCAATCTTTTTGCGAATGGTCTTATGTATGGTAACTTATTAAGGTCATACTGAGGCATCAGTAATAAACTGAGCCTATATTATAAATAGTTAAACTCCTTGTAGCAATTTTAAAATGGAAAAAAATAAGAAAAAATGAAAATGAGGCGAAAAAAATACATTTTGTATCATACTTATTATTAATGATTAACCAATTGTTAGTGTTTTAAAATACTGGGGAAGCTTCTTGAATGTAGATATTTTCGGATGTCTTTACTCCTGCATGATAGTTAACTTAATATCTTTGGGCTGTGGACAAATCATGACATTTGAGGACGACATCTTGGGCTTTGGGTGACACTGATCACCATTTTCACCTTTTCCTGGCATTTTATAGACCAAACAAATAATCGATTAATCAACAGAATGATCAACAGATTAAGCGATAATTAAAATAATCATTAGTGGCAGCCCTAGCCATAAGAAGAATCACCAGCTGTACCATATGATTCCTGTCCATGTAACATCAGTCAAGGCTACATTTTAAAACCACTTCAAAAGCTTTTAAATGCCATCAGATCTCAAACCAGAGGCAGCCTGTGTACAGTAGCTGTTTACACATTATTGGAACATTCAAGGGGTACTTTAAGCTTCTGCACTCAGTAACCTATACAAAGTGCATTTTCTGGTTTATTTACATTGCTTATCATAACAGTGAGGGACAGAGCAAAACATGTGAGCAGATGCCCGTTATCTACCACTTTGGAGAGTTTTACCACAAAACAGCCACTGACAACAACATAATAACACTTGAACATAAAATAAGATGAAACGCTACCTTATTCATTCCATTTCCCATGATGACTTTGTGCCAGTCTGCGACGAGCTACAACACTTTAATATGTAAACCTAATGCGATGTGTTAACATGGACTTTGAATCCGAAACGCGAGGCTGCACTGACTTCCAGTTACAAACTACAGCATTCGCCTGTGTTGCTATGTCTGTCCTCTATTCAGCGACATTATTAATTTACACTACCATGCCTAATGTTATTAATTCAGCCTTAACGTCGTCTCGGCTACAACAACAGTTCCGTCATGCTGTATCGTCTTCCGGATTGTTTTGACGTGAAACAACCGCAGCTGCCGGTTCATCCGGTAAGTGACATCACAGCTTGTTGCAGTCGGGTCGGTTCCTCAGCTGGCTTCACCTTCACACCAGAGGGAGGACTGACATGTTCATGCAGTCTGTCCGTCAGGGATTTAGACATGCATATTGTGCGGAAACCATTAAACACCATTATACAGATGAAGTCGTTCATCCATAAAATGTGCAAGAACGTAATCCCTCTAGTCTTGTGATCCCTATATACCCACCCCACCCCCATACACTTATTGTTTAGAGTACATGCTGATATTGATTAATACCGACTATTTCACTTTCTTCTGGACACTGACAACAGTTCTTTTCAAGCATTCATCAGTACCACATATTGTACATCTACAATCTCAATACCAGGAAATTCTTTATATCATAACATTTCAAAAAATTATGGTAGAAACACTATTATATAGATAAATACATTTATTTTTCTGAATTAATGTACATTTAAATTAGGGGTGCATTGATAAATCTAAGGGCCGATAAAGGTAAATTTATATTATTATTTACACTGGCTCAGAGGTGATCTTTGGTGCCCCTATGGTATATAAAACATGATAAAAACGCCTTCTAGGGTGCACTTCCAGTGGACAAGGTTATTAATTATCTGTGATATTGTAATCAAAGTTGAAACTGGACAAGTGACACTAAATTATGTGGTCCCATTGTTTTTCTTTTTCCAGCTAATAGTTACAAGTCACCTACTGTGCTTATTTTATTTCATTCTTCACCAGAATACTGCAAACACAGGAGAGGACTCCCATACCCCACATCTTGGTTTCAATATCCTCCCTAGTTTTGAGCTCTTAAAGGTAGCAAGTTCCATTGCACACAGCCGGTGTCCTTTTATTTGTCTTATGCCCCTAAGACAGCCTGAGTCTGCCACTGATTTTTTAAATTATTGTGATACTAAAATTACAGACAATAATATTGATTAGAACATCTTCTTTGACAGATTATGCCAAAGCTACTTAAATTCCTCGGCAAAATGCTCTCTAAAAAAGGTTTTCTGACATACTTAACTAGGAAAAATATTCAAAGAGTCAATCTGTTCCTTGTCTTTGTTCATGTGAGATTTAGTCAGAGCTGTGGAACAATAAATCCTACATTTCTGCTCACTGTCACTATTACCTGTCTTGCCCTCAGGTGTGCATAAACTACAGCTTATATGAGCTTAAAAAAAAGCAATATGATTATTTTACTGGTATAGGCTTTAAGACAGAAGCAATTATCAATTAATGTATTGGCTGAAAAATATCCATATCATGCATCCCTTATCTAGATCAATGGAGCATATATGTTCTGATGAACTTTGTGACGGCTCTTCTCATAATAGCAGTAGTGTAACAAATGCTGTATATAAAATCATGTTTCATGCTGTCTTTTGTATCAGCATTATTTCAAACCATAAATAATCATACAAATGAAAGTTTTGTTTGAACCCGCAAAATTACACAGTATTACCTCTTCCAATAGTACCATCCAAGGTTGAAAGTGTCCCTGCCCACCCACTTAATATTTTCTATAACTAGGTCACAGTGAGTAACCCATTAACTCAGTGACTCCCAGACTGTTTCATGTCAAGGACCATCACAACAGATGCACAGTACAGGCCGCTGTTGGTTCCTGGACCCTAGCTTAAAAAACACTGCATCAACAGACCATTTGACAAAGACACACTAGCAGTTTAACTTTTTATATGAAAATAGCCAAATACTAAATTATAGTCAATTATTTGCTGATGCAGTTAGTGTTTGTGGATATCTGACAAATAAGATAAATTCTCAAGTCAATTTCAACAGTAACATTTACCTAAAAATAAATAACATTCAATTACTCTGCCTGCTATATGTAAATACTTGAAATTTCCTTACTAAATTTCCTATAAAACATTGTGTTAGGGCAGATCACATTAATAAAAATGTAATTACTGCTAAAAAAAAAAAAAAAAAAGATAGAAAACCACTACACCCAACAAAATTTATATTAAAAATCTGAGGTCTAGTCCATCTCTCCTCCAATTTTGATGCACAGCAGTCACCTAATGTAAAACCATTAAAAGTCTTAAGGTTAACACAATTAAAAACTTAGAGGTTTTGTCAGTTTAACCATTTTTATTTTTATTTATATAATACACAATGACCTTAAGAGGAAGGGGTCTTCCAAAATGCACAGACTGAGGTAATGTGGACAATTGATAAATACAGAAATATAGGTATTCTTGTATTGTTGAGTTGGTCTGCCTTTATTTTCAAGTATGTGTAATGGTCCTCTGGGTTGTTTTTACTTTTTCCACTGCTTGTTTTCATAGTCCCACTTGGCAGCGAAGCCCTCCACGGGGTTAATTCTCATGTCCAGCATCCTCTGGAGCTCCTTCTCTTTGTACTCGGCATCAAATGTGTGTGGGACGGGTCCATACACTGCAAAGAGACAATGTCAAATGTCTCAAGTAGTAGGCTTAGTTTGACTGCAAGCAAACATGGTAGTAACTATACTAAGTAAAATAACTATACTTGTTCAAAGACATACCATACTTCCTCTGCCAGAGCACAACCAGGCCAGTGAAGCCAATTAAGAAGAACATCCCTCCAACCACAGACTTCCACTCTGATGATGTCTGCTTCATCTCGGCAAAGCTCTGATTGAAGCTGATGCGGTACACTGAATATCGGAAAAACACAAAATCTAGATGATTTAAACTGTAATACATGAAAAATGACTTAACTTTGAACATATTAATACACCTCAAGAAAGGATTAAATCAAAGGCAACTGGACTTGTTTATATGTCATTGAAGACGTTTTGCCTCTCATCTTGGATGAGAGGCAAAACGTCTTCAATGACATCCAAGATGAGAGGCAAAACGTCTTCAATGACATATAAACAAGTCCAGTTGCCTTCGATTTAATCCTTTCTTGAGCATACAATGACCTGGACGACTGAGAACATTCACGGACACATTAATACAATATCTGCTGATAACATAATTCATTTGACCAATAAATAGATATTAGAGCATCTCAAAAAGCAGAGTGTAGTCCTACATGCAATCTTCTCCTCATTAGAGAGTGCAGCCCAGGAGCCCATCTCCTTCTCCTTCAGGGACTTCTGCTCTGGACTCAGGTTCTGCACATAGCAGATATCTGGAAGGGGGTTGTCCCGCCTGTCAAAGTAGGCAGGGAGAGTGTAGTCCTCTACCTTAGCAACACCTGCAGGGACAACACAGAAAGACTCATCAGACAAGTTTTGCTAATACCTAAAGCCTTCTTTTCTTGTAAGCCATCTTTGAAATGTCACCATTTCACATATTTGTAAGAATATGGACTTTAAGACTGAAAGAGAAAGCACTGCCTTTACTGCTGTAAGCATTGCACTGCTGTTTTCTTGATCATTTGAATCTTGCACCATGTCATCTGCAGTGTTCCTCAGCGTCTGAAGCAAGTTGCTCTTTTACCCTAACTTTGAATCCTGTCAAAATGTTGGGCAATTATTACAATATATGCTGAATTTTATGTAAAATATATACATTTTGTTTCACAAAAAACTCCTGTCTGGTTAAATTTCTACTAACCTATAACCATATGAGTCATTAGGGATTTATTATTTAGAAAGATTCCGTAGTACCTGTAATCAACAATGGAGACACAAACCCAGCCTAATGTACTGTTATCACCCCTGCCAAACATAGAAAATCCTTCACGTCATATCAAGTCATACTCACCATGTCCCCCACGTACACAGACAGATGTGGAAATGGCACGTTTGCCAACGAGGCTAAGGGCTCTGGTGGCCAGCATTCTGTGGACAGTCATTTGAGAGACATTAGTAAATTCATTTATCACATATTCATACTTTTAAACACACAAGCATGTTTATAGACATTTTCAAAATGATAATTTATCCTGTTTTTTCGATAGATACATAAAAGTCCAAGAATAATTAACTAACTTGTGCTGCACATAACCAGTATTTAGATACTTAAAAGGCATTAAGTGGTCGCAAGACTATAATATAATCTGATGTCCGGCATGTGATAGCTGTATTAAACGCTTAGTGTCGTTCTTTTATTTTAAACCAAGTCATTCAGCTTGCTTTAAAAATCATAAACCATATGCGTACATGTACGTTGACTTGTTGAGATTGTGCGTCCAAATCAAAGGTCTTACCGATGGCTAACGGTGCACCTTCATGATAAGCTAATGTTAGCCTTAGCTGCAAGCACAAGGTCATAGCGCCCGGGAAAAAAATATCACAGAAATACAAGTTTATTAAAGATAATACTATACAATATAATACTTGCCCATTGCCTGACAGGGCATTTACATGAAACCATCGTAGACCACCGTAACATTTACTGTCTACGCAACACATCTGCCGATACAAATCTCATGCTAGAAGCTAACGACAGCTAACCGGTAAGTTAGCCCGTCCTACCTCCGGTCCGCTCTGACAAAGTCACTCACACACAGTTGCTTTTTTCGGTTCAAATTACTGATTCATCTTAAGTCATTACTTACAGTCTGAATGTGTATAGTGTTAAAGTGTGACTAATGGGTAAAGTGTGATATATTTCTGTATAGTTAGAAAGATGCTGTTGATTAAAGTATACAACCTACTGTCTCTTCCTGGCTCCCGTCCGATGATGGTCTAAAAGGAAGTCTGCTTGTGAACGGATATACGTAACTTTTTGAGGAGGGGGTGAAACGGTCATGTCTACAAGGGAACTCCACATCCGCGAGAGATCTCGCGAGAGTGATCGTTTAAATCCAAACAAATAACTTCCCTTAACTCTAACCAAGCGTTGTCTGCCTCTAAAATTACCCGAATTTTAATATTAATATTGTTAAATTTCTAAACATAAGCACTTTGTACACGGTACACAACGAAAAATCGTGAAAATGTCGCGAGAGTTTCACAAATCAAGGGTTCCCTTCAAGACGATCTCAAGGAAGGGTGAAACGAGGCCATCGAGTTTTACGACACTTCCATTCTGATATACGGCACCAGCGGTGCTGCAGAAACGAGTGGAAGGAAGGTACAAGTGAGATTAGCTCCTATGGCTAGTCTCCGTGACACAGAGTAATTCATCTACCATTAAAATACTATTGCGACTTTTGCTAGTTGTAAAGCTTACATGTTCGCGTTAGAAGGTACCGCGTCAAACACATATTCTGGCAGTAAGGTGCCTGCTGAGGTAGATATATACTACTTTTTTTCGCGCATTATATGTAACGTTAGCTAACGGTCGCAGGCAGTTCCTCCTCATCGTGTGTAGCCTCAACTTATCTGACAAGCTCTGTCTTTCCACCGAGTTTGCCGATCTTATTATAAACATGCCTATCCAGCTGACAAGTCAGGCTTATTGTAAAATGCTCTTACACGCTGCCAAGTATCCTCACTGCGCCGTGAATGGGCTGCTGGTCGCAGAAAAGACGAAGGAGAAAAAGAAAGACAGCCACAGTGAACCAATCTTGTGTGTAGATTGTGTGCCGCTGTTCCATGGTACTCTTGCTCTGGCACCAATGCTAGAAGTAGCTTTAACGCTGGTAAGTAACCACAAGTAACATGTACCGTACCTAGCTTGAACTCCCAACATTCCTGCTAGACAAAAGTTCAGTTTTTGTTAAAACTCCTTTGAGTGTTGATTCGACTTCATGGTTCTTCAGCAGGCTATCATTTGTGCTGCTTTTGAACTGTACTACTGTTACTTACATTAACAGGTGTTTAATATTGTGTTCACCCTATTTATGTAAATGAAGGTAGACTAAATATTACAATATCCTCAGTATGAGAAACACACTTGGATGACACCTCAAACTACAGCTTTCAAAATAATGGGGATGTAACCATGCCAATTTTTGCACATGCTTAGGTTATGGCTAGCTACTTTATTGTATTGAATAAGGAAAACAAACATTTGAGCTAAACCGATTTTTTAAATTTATTATTATTATTATTATTATTATTATTATTATCATTTACATTTTTTCAAGTTGTAATTTTTCTTTGTTTTTTAATATTGCAATAAATAATAAATCGTATCATAGATGGACCTTCATTGTGATATTATTATACCTTGAGTTTTTGGAATTGTTACATCCTTACAAAATAATTTTACAAAAAGGTTCAGTTTAATGAACAGCGCTCTAAACCAGATTCCATTAAAACTGAACATTATAAACTTTCTGAACTGGGTTTATTGCAAGCTAGTGTTATATTGCATTGATTTTAAGTTTTTCTTCTGTCCTTTCATATTGACTCCACAACTCCTGTTCCCATCTCAGATCGATACTTGGTGTAAAGAAAATAATTACGTCATTGCTGGATATTATCAAGCCAATGAACGCACAAAGGATTCAAGGTACCGACAACCAACTGGACACTGACACCATGTTGTTTCAAGAAAAAAGCCAATAATAACACCCCCTCCTCCTCTGGACTCTAATGCTCTACATTTCTGGTTTTCTCTCTTGCAGACCCAACCAGGTTGCAGAAAAAGTGGCTGCCAGGATTTCTGAGAACTTCAGTGAAGCAGCAATTGTTATGGTAATAGTAATCATCAAGGCTTGTGTTAATGGACTGTATTGGTGGTTTTATGTTTTGTTTTTTTGTTTTTTTATCTATTTATATCAAGTTATATAATTGAGTATTAACATACTGCTGACTTTTTATTTTCCAGAGCATGTGATGCATTGTTAGTTCTACAAATATGTTCATCCTACCTTCCAGGCAGCCACTGGTCTTAATTCATTGTAGTATAAAAGTCAACTCTCAGAGTCTGAACATGTGAAGATAATCTGAGAGTTGATATTTTACTGTAGGCCATTGTCAAATGTAAATATGACCATTATCTACAAATATTCCAAATGAGTATTGTATTGATTAGGCTGCTGTTAATCATCCAGCTCAAAGTTTGGCATGTCTGCACCTCCCAATAGCACCTGTATGTGCCAACTCTGAGGACTTCTCCAGTAACTCTGTGCTTTTTAATTGCCACTACTCATCAGTTAATGATAATATTATTTTAATGAATAGCAACAATGATTTTACTTTGACTGATTACATACATAAAGATTTTTTGCAAAATGATATGCAAATAATGCACAGGCAAAATGAAAACATTTGCCTGCATGGAAGGTGATAGAAACAATCAAAACACTGGTCTGGTCCTGTATATGTGACATGGCTGTCATGATTACTTCAATTGTCACCTAGATCATAACTGCCTTTAAATCTCTTTGTAATTTTTTGCCCCCTCAGGTGGACAACAGTAGATTAACAATGAGCTGTTTTGAGCCCATTGTGCACATCTATGATCATCATGAAAACAAGTGGAAAAACCGAGATATAACTTAGTAAGTGTCTCTATGTAATGATCTATTTCACAGCAAGACTTGTGTGCACCTCAGCGATGGCCTCCTGTGTTCTCTCATTAACATACAATAATTAACAACAAGAAAACAATGTATGTTGGATAGATCAGAGGTTGCTTTATACTTTCTAGTTGTCTCATGTTGATGGACATGGTCATAAAAAGTCTGTCAGTCTATTTCTGTCATTGCTACATTAAAAGGATACTCCACTTTCCATGATAACCCACTCAATATGTACTCACCATTATGCCGATGTGGTGATAAGTGAAGATCTTCAGTTCACAAAACAATCCTGGAGTTTCAGCAGAAAACAGGGTAGCAGCCTCATTCAGTACAATGGCAGTGAATGGTGACCACGGATAAAACGTTAAAAGAACACAAAACAAACACAAAATGTCTCCATCCTGCTTGTGTGGTGTAATCCAAGTGTCCGCGAGCCTCGACATTAAAAATTAACCACAAAAGACGCCATGTTTTTAGGTTTTTAGGTTCATATATATCCTAATGGCTGCACATGCCGAAGTCTCGTGAGGTCGACGCCATGTTTACATCTTACGGCTACATGCTACAGCTGACATTTCACCTAAAAACATGGCGTAAATGGCGTCTTTTGCGGTTAATTTTTAATGTCGCGGCTTGCGGACACTTGGATTACACCACACAAGCAGGATGGAGACATTTTGTGTTTGTTTTGTGTGTTATTTTTAACGTTTTATCCGTGGTCATCATTCACTGCCATTGTACTGGATGAGGCTGCTACCCTGTTTCTCCTAAAACTCCAGGACTGTTTGGTGAACTGAAGATCTTCACTTATCATCACATCGGCATAGTGGTGAGTACATACTGAGTGGATTATTCTCATAAGGTGGAATATCGCTTTAAGCAAGTTTTCAGATATCAGCCCTTAGCACCCTTATTTCTAAAAGCAGTTGGTAACAAATTTAGTGAGTGTTGTGGATTTTATCCCAATGCCCATACATCAGAAGGAAGAAGTACTCAGGAGTCCAATATGTCTTACACTGAAACTGGTTTAATAATACTTAATCAAGGAGAATGAAGGAATAACCTGTACACAGTTGGCATTGATGTTCCCTTCAATTCTGGCATTTGTCCTCTGGGATAGTCTTTAAGCATTCACAGATAATATCATGATGAACCTATGCCCAAATAAGGTCAGACCCAACACATTAAGTTAGCTTATTGGTCTGAATATGCAAACACAGGAATTATGAATACACAAGGTCTGAGACCACTGTTCAACACCTCTGGCTCTACAGCTCAGGGTCAGTGTTATCCAAAACAGATTACAGTTTACGTCTTCTCCAGTCAGAGAGACAAGACAAACACCTCTTCGACCTTAGCTGCCATAGCAGCACTATCGGGTTGTTCACTTGTTTATCCGAAAGGAGAAGACAGCTGCATCTACTGTCCTAGAGGAGAGACAGTATGTCTGTTAAAGGTCAAAACAGGTATCTTAATGGTATGGCTCAAAGACCTTAGCATGACCACTAGAGAATGGAAAATTCCCTAACAGTTAGTCATTCAGACCTTCAGGGAGAAGGCAATAAATGTATATCCTGGATGACAGATTGCCTTCAGATTTTTCTGTCATTGTTAAAAAAATTTCAGCCAGTTCTGGAAAATATTTGGTTAATGCAACATCTGGTATAGAGATGTTTGAAGTGTTAATTGCCACACTGATGTTTTTTTGTGTCTTTCAGTGACTGTTTTGAGGACTGGAGCGAGGCACAGAAGATCACGTCTGCTCTGTTAGAGGGCAGGTCCTACGAGAACTTGATTGACTTTGACAATCACTTGGATGATCTAAGGAACGACTGGACCAACCCTGTGATCAACAAGTCCGTCCTGGATCTGTGCTAAGACCCTCAGCAGTCAGTCAGAGTACCCTGGACACCCACAAATATTGCTGCCATTTCAGCATGCATGATGCTACTTGTCATGTAGCACAGGAGTACAAAAATGCTGAACATGTAGTCTTTGTTCCATCAAAAGGCTCCCGTACTGACGGGAACTTGTGGAGCACCGACCAGTTAGGCCAAAATCTGTCAAGGGCAAGCACCATATGTGCACTGTTGGCATGTTTCCACCTTTACAAGGTGATGAAGGCAGTTTTGAATGCAACTTAAATGTTTTTTTGTTTTTTCTGCAACGGTTTGTGTTTATTCATAGTTGTGCATTAAGTTAAATTCTAGAGTATTTTATCATTTTTTTCCCTTTTTATAAATTTTATGGTCAGTAGCCTACAGAGATCCAGTCCTAAATTATTAAAATTATTTTAGGTGAAGATTGTACTACTGACATATGATATTAATATATGTTCTTTATTAAATTTCTAGTTTGTTTTAATCCCTCAAACAAAATTCACATGTAGAAATGTAGTCTGAAGATGTGTGTGGGCAGTTAAAAAACAAAACAAAACATGAAACAAAGATGACATAAAACCAAAGAGACATGAATCTTAAAGGTTTTGTCTCACAGAATTCTTCTGTAGATGCACCAGCAGTGACAATGAGATGATTGACTCAAGAGCTTTGACTTTTAAGTAATTAATGCTTATACATGTTTCTATGATGCATGTCTCCTGTTATTGTCACTGGTGCACTTCAGAATGTCATTCTGGGTTCTATGCATGTTGGCTTTTAATTGTTACTCTGGTAGATTTGTTCAGAAATGCTTAATCAGATCACAGGAATGTGTGAATTTTGTTTTATGTTGGATATCTGTTTTAAGAATTAGGTTATAGTATTTATTTATACAGAAATTACCACTCTAAATCTTAAAAAGGTACTGTTAAAAAATTTAAATACTCATTGTGAAGCTACAGAGCTACATTTGTATTTGAGATTAGAATTAATCAGTAAGAGTTAATTGCTTGAATAATTCTGTGGACAGAGCATTTTTTTACTGATATTTTATGAACTGAATGTACAATGAAACCGACTTTTGAAATGATCCTTCTTATGTCAGACTCTTCATTTAGTACATTATTTTGCTAGTTGTCTTACACCATGGCCATGACAGTTTAGTGTTAATACAAGTTTGAAAACTTGCTTATTAGCTTCAGGGCTGCAGCTTTTTTCCATCAATGGTTGTACTAATGTTATTAGTGTCATGGTCATATTTTACTATTATCTGCTTGGGGCAGGTAGAATGGAGAGTAATGTCAAAGCTATTTTTATGTCATGTTTGCATGACAGAATTTATAATGGAAGCATGTACGTAACTAACGTGGTGAAGTAGAAATGCAGAAAAAGAATGACAATACATAAACAGGGTTTTATTAATCCCATCGGAAACCCATTTCATGCCATGTCCTTACAAAGAAGTGAGGAATCATTGCATGTTGTTTAAGAAACCAGGAAACTACACTCCCTCACTTAGACTTAATGTTTTCTCTTTGCTATCCAATTGGATCTTCTTTGTGTGCCTTCAATTTATCATATGCACCAACAACCTCTAATCTGTCATAGACTTTGCCCTGAAAATTTTCTCATGCTTCTGACTTGCCTCACTGTGTTTTATCTCCAAGATGAAAATCCTGACAGTATGATCTTGTTATCATGTGAATTTCTGTGTGCCCTTAAAACAGACTTTTGGCCCCTATAGCAACTTGTCATATCTTCAACTCATGACTGTAGACATTGTTGCACTCATTTTCAGCCACTGTTTAGTGCCATGAAGAAATATACTTATTAGAAAAGAGTCCTTATAAGAGTAATGTGTGATGAAGGCTCTAACCAATGATATATTCATTATTGATAAATTAACAGATTATTTCTCCAGCAATTTTTTTCTATAAAACATTACAAAATAGTGAGAAACTATTGAATTTACAATTATATATAAGAGGAAAGCGGCAAGTGACAAATCTAATTTCTTCAGCTATAAATTACTAACATTTGGATTGATATTCTTAGTGTCCAAGTTAAAAAGCTTTGTGACTGTATTCTACACAGCTGTAAGTTTATGTCATTTAATCCACAAGTTCATTTGCTAATTACGTCAAACCCTATCAAAGGAAACTTGCAAGAATAAGAAATACTGCAAACTATGTTAAAACCAAGTTATTATAATTAACTAAAACTACATGTGGGGGGGAAACTATACTTGAAAACAAAAAGTAAAGATTAAATAAAATAAGAATGAATGAAAACGACAACAATTCTGATTAAATAGACGCCACAACTATAAAAATATCAGAAAAACCTCTAATAGTTGACATTCCTCATTACCAGTGTCATCCTGTTTATCACTTGGTGAATACTGCCACCAAGTGGCGCTTACCTGTAACTGTTGTTACTATCACATGACCTACTTCCTTCAATGTCGTCATGACTACCGCCTCTTGCCGAGTCGGTAAACAGCCTTCAAACTACAATTTCTCTTAAGAGTCAGATACACCAAGTACGAGAGATTATATACAAACACACCGACGTTGTTGGCGTGAACACAGTAAGACTACAAAGTGCTCAACCATGCGGCTTTCCGTCTCCTGTTGATGACGTAGTTGTCTCATCCTGGTTCATGCAGACTGCAGCGCGGGAAAACAGCAGCGTAGACGTGAGGGTAAAGTTTTAGAAAATAAAATAAACAACAGACAGACGGCTATGGATCCCTCGGAGGTAGAATTCCTCGCGGAGAAAGAGTTAGTGAAGATAATCCCAAATTTCAGTCTGGACAAGATCTATTTGATTGGGGTAAGTAGCGTCAACTCAGTTTTGCTTGTCAATAAGTTATTTTACACCGTTAACCAGTTGACGTTTGACCGCATACTGAACTACATATGTCTCAGTAGCTAACGTTAGCATGTGGCAAGTGCACAGTCTGGTGGTCAATTGCCATAGATTGAGAATTAAAGGTTTTATTATAGTGTGTCCTGTACGGATCAGTAGGGTAACGTTAATACGTTTGCGTTAAACCAAATCACCAGTTGTAATCTACACAACGCTAATGTTTATATGCCAACGAATATATTGTCATGTGGCTCTAATTGCAATGTGTTGCGTCTTAAATCTCTGTCGTCAGGGTGACCTGGGTCCCTTCAACCCTGGACTGCCTGTTGATGTTCCTGTGTGGCTGGCTCTTAATCTGAAACAGAGACAGAAATGCAGAATTGTTCCTCCTGCATGGATGGATGTTGGTAGGATATACAGTGCATACAGTTCTGTGACATGATTTCAAACTTCCAGCTCGGTTGGATTAAGGTTAAAGGAGTGCTGCAGGACTTAAATTCTTTAGAAAGATGTGAGCTGCAGAGTTTTGTCAACTGTAGAAATGTCTGCCTTCTCTCAAATTTAAAGGGACTCAGTGGCACTTGGCTTTTGGTGCTCAAAGCTAAAAAAAAAAAATACATTTGAAAAATTCAAAACCAGTGTCTCTTTCCAAAAAACCCGAACCAGTTACTCAAGATAGTCCACACACCTTGAACTGTGAGCAGTTTCATGTAGGGAACTACTTTCTTTCTGCAGTAGAATCTACCGGAACTACCTTCTAATAGAAAGAAGTAAAGTAGTTCCCGAGTAACTGGGTCATGATTTTTGGAAAGAGTCTCTGGTTTTTAATTTTTCAAATATATTTTGATGCTGTATCCTGGTGCTTTGACTACCACAGGATTAATGTCACCTAGTTCTATTAATCTGGGGAGAAGTCAGAAATCTCTATGGCTGATTGCTCCAGAACTCAATAATTCACACCAAAAAAGTACAGATGGATAAATAGCACTACAGGCCAGAGAAAACATATACATTTTTGATTTTGGGGTGAACTGTCCCTTTAACCAGAGATCAGCCTAATATATCTGATATCCTTGGTAACTTTGTGGTCTCTGCTTTTGAGTAGTGCTTACCACGCTACATGTGTTTTTTCACTGGTCTGTGGTCTAGCAGAATTTTAACAGGTTTAAACATCACACCTGTTTCTTCACAGCTTTCACACCCAAAAGTAAAGTTCTGAATACATTCATTTGGGGCAATTTTGCCATATTTCATTAGAACATGCAGTGATTTGTAGTGAAGATTACTGCATTCATCGAAAATCAAAAAAGGCGATACAATGACCATGTTTACATGGCTAACAAAAATGAATATTCCCGTTAACATGTAGCAGTGCATATGCTGATTAGTGTATTGGCATAGAAAACCTGTTGATAACCAAGTCATTCATTCTTCATTATGTTTAAATATAGGTGTATTTCTCCCTCCAACCAGAAATGTGGGCTTTTCTTTTGTGCATGTAACACTACCCTAGCCTTGTAAACTGTGGGCTAGCTGGTTTGTTTACAACACACGGAGCTGACTATAAACAGTCAAGAGGACAGGGGTTGTAAAATGTGGAAAAACTCTGATTCTGAATTCTGAATGATAGTAGAAAATCAGTGCACATGTACACTTAGTTACTGCGATCAATTCTTTTTAACTATCATAGGCAAATCACACATAACATTATTATTAATATTAACATTATTATTATTATTATTATTATTATTATTATTATTTACACTTAAAGAGCCAGTGTGTTGAATTTTGGTTTCTAGTACCTTTTTAGCATAAGGCAAGGTTGACGTTAGTCTGTATTTTTCTTTATTTTTGGAAAATGATTTTTTAAAAGGCCAAATAATTTCCTTAAATATTTAGGCTCTTTGTTTGTTACACAAACAGGAGTAAACAGTGTACTTGCAGCAGCAGGACAGTGTATGTAGGACTGACTTGGTTTTGGCTGCACAGGGTATATTATTTGCTCAAGATGAATATAAAATGCTGCCAGCCTTATGCTTACAAGATTTCAGATTCCCTTTCTTATTTCACTCCTCCTTATTGAGTCATAACACAAAAGGCAGCAAGCAGAGAGAGGAAACCTGAAAGTCTTTAGGAAAGATGCTGAAATGACTGGAATTGGAACCTTTATGACTGGCACATCTGAGATACATTGACATGTTGATTTTTTTTCCATCTGGTGATGGTGGTTCATTAAATTACTGTTTTGACTCGACTGCTGTTGATTCTGAGCAGAGAAGCTGGAGGAGATGCGAGACCTTGAGAGGAAAGAGGACGCCTTTACGCCTGTTCCCAGTCCATACTACATGGAGCTGACCAAACTGCTACTGAACTAGTGAGTCATATACATGTAAGAAACTCCCATACAGAAATAGGGCTTTATTGTGCTCAAACCATTGAACAGTTTGTGAAAAATGCTCATTTATTGTTTGTGTATGTGGCACTGTGCCTTACTCACTGGTTTGTGTGTCTCTGTAGTGCATCTGACAACATCCCTAAAGCAGATGAGATCCGCACGCTGGTCAAAGACATCTGGGACACACGTGTCGCCAAACTTCGCCTTTCTGCTGACAGCTTCATCACTCAGATGGAGGCTCATGCCAAGGTACAACTAATGATGAAGACTCATACACTAAGCATTTACTGATGAAGGACAAATGAAAACAGCTTCAGTGCTCATTGGTATAGATTCTTTAAGTTTTTGCGCTCTACTGGAGGATGTTCGTCATTCTTCTAAGAGCTATTCCTCATGGTGTGTGCTGTTGATGGTGGTGGTCAGTCCAAAATCTCCCAAAGGTGTTCAGTCAAACCACTTTCAGGCTCGTAAAACCATTCTCTTACCCTTCCTTCCCTTAGCTGCTTTTCTCCCCTCATTTATTCAGTTTCTCCATTAATTTGTCACCTGTCTGTAGTTTCCGCAAACTCTCAAAAGGATATTGTAGAGCTGAAACAATTAGTCAAATCATTGATTAGTCAATTATTTCAATGGCCACTGGAGGCTGTGTTGAAATTCAAGAAAAAAGAAGCAGCTTGGAGTTATTTTTTGTGTTCTAAAGAGCATCTTCAAGTGATTAAAAACTGTGAACATTCATTAGGTGAAGTTGCACCTTGGAGTGCCTTGATTGTTTCTTAATCAACAGGATTAACAGCTGTGGTCACAGTGTCATGCAAAATAATTGGGATTATCTTTTTATCCCTTCATCTTGTGGCCCTGCTGCTTCCTGTTTTGCTCTCATATTAAAATCCAGCAGATAGGAGCACAAGTGTTCGGAACAGAATATCATTATACTTGTTTGCCTGTTTAAAATTGAGCATGTCTCACTCTCTGTCCTTCCTTCTGTAGCTGGACAACCTGACTCTGATGGAAATCAACACCATACGATCATTCCTACTTGACTCTCTCAACTGCATGTACAAACTACGCTCCAATCTACAGCCTGGTTCAAGTAAGGGACAGTTCACGGACTATTGATCCACAAGATCAAGGTCTGCTGACTGGGGTTAACGCTTTGGACTGAGGTGTGTCCTCACTCACCAGGCCCTTAATTACTCAAAAGACTTTATTCTCAGAAACTGAATCCACAGGATTTACAGAAATAGATGATTGAAGCTTTTTTTTAGCTCAGCCTTATTAAGAGGTTGTATTATTTTTGAGGGAAACATGCATTAATACGTACATATTAAAAGCATGTAGGCTGTATATGCTGTTTGAAATAATGTGCATATTTAATTTAGGCAGTTCACTGTAGTTTAAAACTGTCACCATTTTTCTATATGTCAGTTAATTAAAAAATAAATCTATTTGTGTGTTTGTATATAAGTCTACTCTTTTCCTAATTTTTAATCAGTGTGTTGAATAATTATTATATTAGTACATGTTGGGATAATACTCTGCATATTTGAGAGTGTTCTAGATGAGATGTTTTGCAGGTTTGATGGACTGATTGAGGTTTGCCTGCAAAATTATGGTAGGGAAAGCATTATGCAAATTTCTCTCTTGAGTAGTGCCTACATACAGTAGTAATATGATGTTTAAGGGCTAAATAGGGTTTAAAATAATTATTAGCATTATCGACTAAATGGCTTATTATTTTAAACATTATTTAGTCTATAAAATGTCAACAAAATGTTAAAAATGCTCATCACAATCTCCGGAGCCCAAAGTGGCCTCTTCACATCGCTTATTTTGTCCAATCAACAATCCAGAGCCCAAAGACTCTTCACTCATTATCATAAATGACAAAGAAAAGCAGAAAATCCTTACATTTAAGAAGCTGGAACCTGCAAATGTTTGACATTTTTGTTTGAAAAATGACTGTATCCATTAATCGATTGTCAAAATAGTTGAAAACTAAGTTTCTGTTGATTGAGTAATTGTTGCTGCTCTAGAGCTAAAATGATGATTGGGCAAGTGATTATTTGACCCACTCTTTCAGCAAAAATGGTGAACATTTGCTGGTTTTAGCTTCTTTAATGTGAGTGTGTTCTGCATAGCTCAATATTATATACTGAATTTCTTTGTGTTTTGAACTGTTGGCAAGACAAAAAGAAAAGACACCATAAGGAGTCACTGTGGGCTCAGAGCTTTGACATTTTATAGAAAAAAATAATCAATTGATGATGAAAATAATGTTTGTAGTAGCAGCCCAAGTTTACTAAAGCAAAAGAAAAACTGTGAAATAAATGGCTACCTAGTGTTATTTCAGGTGTAGCTACAAGGCTATTTAAACTTAAGACAAAGTAAGCAAAACTTCAAAAAGTGAAGCTGTTGTATTAACAAGGGGTTCCTTGTGTTTTTTTCTTCTGAGTAATAATGTATTAAAGTCTACTAATTTAAGTCCTTGTAGGGACCATTTGCCCTGTATTTGACCCAGCTTAAATATTTAAGAGCAGTGAGGAGCCGTAGCATCCCAGAACATCTCCAGTTCTGAGGTCAGGAGGGCAACGGCAGCACAATACTTATAAAACCTAAAATGCATGTATTGTGGGGAACAAAGGAAGCCTACATACAAACCAAGAGTCATTACAAGACTCTGTGAAGAATCTTTGGCAGGAATCAGACTTCTTCTGCAAACACATGTATGATTTTAGTGTTCTACCCACATACCAGCACCCAGAAACAGACAAAGGTTGATATTTAACATTTTTGAAATATTTTATTTTCTTTTTTGTCTGAAATCACAGCCATATATTCATAAATACCTAATTACTACATTCAACAAAGAATATATTACATTACAATGAATTCAAACAAGTACATTTTAAAAACAGGATTTCACAGCATCTAGACATCCTCCACTGAGTAATGGGGCTATTGCATGGGCGTGCATGGGTTGGAGACAGGGGGAGGCTGGGTAAGGGGCTCACTGTACTGCACCTTTCCTCCCCAGGTCGTTGGCAGCTTACCTCAGCATTCGTACTCCCTCATACACAGATAGGCTGCACTCTTGGCTTTCTTCTGCTTTGTAAAAATGACAGACTACACTCTGTATCCAGCTGATCCTCTGAACTGGCTCGGGCCTCGATTATAAAATGATTAAATGGATTCTCGGGGATGCGTTTAGATAAAGGAATCGGGTGTCTTGACATGCACATATGTGAAAGGTGTGAGACATACAGTAGACGCTAAAATGTAAAGTCCCTGATCACAGCTGTTATGTGTCCATCATGTGGACTGCAACTCATTCACATGCTCCCAAATTCTTGAGGCACTTGTAATTAATATACTGTATGTAGGGGGGAGTTGTGCTTCAGTCTCTTTTTTAATCTATGAACCTTCTGCACATTTTCAAAGTCTTTCAAAGTTTTTGAAATACTGAAATCCCCCACTCTTTAGACACCAACAATCCCTTTAAATTCGTAGATGGCCTCTGGAGTCTCCAATCATGCATACAACTAAAGCTGCAACGATTAATTGATTCATTGTCACCTATTAAATCAATCACCAACCATTTTGATGATTAATAAATTGTTCAAGTCTCATTTTAAGAAAAAATTCCAAACTCTATCTCTTATCAAACTCTGTCTTATCATAACAAGACATTTGAGGATGTCACCTTGGGCTTTGGGATCAACATTTTCTGACAATTTATATACCAAACAATTAATTGATTTAACAAGAAATTGACCAACAAATTAATCGACAATGGAAATAATCGTTGCAGCCCTAAATACAGCCATAAGGCAGAGGCAACACGAGTAACGGTACAAAGTCAGTGGCTGAATCTCAGGGTGGAGGAAGATGAAGGGCAGGTATGAAACCAGGTAAATCAAACCTATCTGATTTTATATGTACCAAGAAATGCCCAGTTTGAATCTACTTTTTTTTTTCTTTTTCTTTTTTTAAACTTATAACATGTTGGCAATTTTGGATAGTGAGGGTTGTAAAAATGGGTAGATGGAAGGAGGGAGATGAGTAGGGTCAGCAGTGGAAGATGGCCATTCTGGTTTGAATGTTTGGCTACCTAATTGCAACTCAATTTAAAATGAAGAATCCAAAATGCTACAGTTTTCATTTTGGCACTGTGTCCTCTCATGGCTGCTTAATCTTGTAAGGCATTAACATTATGCAAACCGTCATATTGTTATTATTTGAGTCCAATGTTATATAATGTCATACAAAGTGAAGTGAAAGGTCCAATGGTAGGATAAAGCATCAAGAACCAGTTCCATCACCTGGCGGTTTAAGAGACTCTTCATGTCTTTACAAAATAATCAAGTATGTCAAGTGACAAAGTAAGAAAAAAAAAATGTCACTGTGGATCTCAACTGGTTTCTGGATGAGAACATCACGAGCTAACAAGTCATGCCAGCAGCAGTGAAGCTGACCAAGGGGCGTTAAAACAGAGAGACACACGTGTTGCTGTGAAGGAAAGAAGGGGAATGAGAGGGCAGGAGCCATGTCTCAGGACCTCTACGTTAAGCTTTGCTGAGCTCAGATGCCAGATGAGGTGGCTGTGGCCGGGTCTCAGCTGCGCAGTGCCAGCAGGATGTAAGAGGAGGAGTGTATCCTGTTCGCTCTCACTCTGTTAAATGTCTCAAAATGAGCTGTTCTGGCCAGCAGCAGTACAAACACTAAAAGCAAGGCTTTCTTTTCCAACCCAAAAAAGCATAAACATATAAAAATGGCAGGCTTTTTCTTTTAAAAGAACAATGATTAAAGTAATAAAAACATACAAAATTCTTTTTAAGTCTTCATATATTTACAATACAAGGCTGAAGCACCTTTTAAAATTCTTATTCTCAAATTCTATTTTGAAATAAAACATTTCCTTAATTCTTTCCAAAAAATGTGCATTTTCTAAGTTCTTCCCTAATTTTGAACAGTTCTTTGTTGTAACACAGTACCACCAGGTAGTTCTTCAGCTTTTTATTCTTAAGTGCATTTCCAGTTCAAAAGCTCATGGCCACTGTGATCAAAATCAGTCCCGACTGGCCAGAAGCCTTTGGAGCGTTCAAGTCTCTTTGACGACACCCCTCCTGGGGCAGCTGCTCCCTCATTGGCAGGATTGTCTGTGTGGCTGTGGCGGCGAGGGACGCAGGGACTGAACAACAGAGCAGCAGGGACTGAAGACTGTGTGAAAAGCAGGTGCAAGTGTGTGTGTTTGTGTTGATCTTCAGGTACTCCTGCCCCACACTCGCGCTGATCTTGGGTGTTGGCTACATTGGCACGCATTAGTGGCTTGTGGCACAGTCCCTGGCTGACCACAATCCAAAGACTGCCCTTCCTTCAATGTATGGTCCTGTATTATCCATCCACTCCACTCACTCTGTGTCCAGCCAGCCATGTTCTCCTCCATGGAGCCGTGTGGACCAGGCCATGAAAAATAAACTCTGGGTGTCAGTCTGAAAGGGGAGGGAGCCTGGGGGCCATCAGGTCGCCGTGTTGGGGTCACCTGGGAGGGTAGCCCTTGTAATGGCCGCCTCTGGGCCAGTGTGTCTGTGGCAGCGTCAAACACTTCCTGAAGTGCTCCAGCTCTGCTTGTAGCTTCTCCCGTTCCACTGCCAACTTCTGTCTCTGGGACATCAGTTCCTACACAACCAGGACAGCAGAAAGGGAAGACATGAAATGTGAAGTTAACATAAAACCACAACAATGAGGATGTGATTTCAGTTATGACGTCAACACAAGGGTGAGAAAACTAATATATAAATACTAAATAAATAATACTAAATACTAAAATATTTGGGATCTTTGCTAATTACCTCATGTTATTTTGAAAACCAGCGCTGGAAATAAGCATCCAAATAAATTCAAAGTTGCCAATGTTTCATTGTGAACTATTTACTTCAGTGGAGGGGCTGAGTGAAAAACCCTCCATTTGAAAAACCCTTTGAAAAGACTGTAGGTGGCGTTGTCTTTTAAGTCATTTCGTCCAGCCTGTGTTTGTAATATATTGTGTATATTATGAAGGACAACAAGACGTGTTGTGGAAATGGAAAGGAAATGTGAAGGAGGTAGGTACTGATATATTTGGGCTTTGAAATGAAGCAAAGTCTGTTAAAAGGCACAGTAACAGCAGTGTTGTGTGTGCTTCTTACCCCCATGGTATGAGACAGCTGCTCAGCAGTCAGACTGAGGTTGTAGTTCTGAGCTTCTAGTCTTCGACACTGACTCTGCAACACTTGTCGCTCCAAACTTTGCTCTAAAGCAAAAACAAGGGTTGGGGGTTAGAGAATAAAATGCGAAAATTGCAAAATCCACACCACATGCTATCTAAATAGCAAATGTTACAAGCCTGATTTACCACAAACAAGTAGGACAGAAAATAATATGTTTTTTCTTGTCTCTTGGATTGATCAGATGGCTATTGAATGTAAGTTGTCTGAATTTACATACAGTGGTACAAATCACATAATGCAAAAACACATCTATTTGCGTTATGACAACTGAACTGTATAGAGGAAGGATAAATACTACCCTCTAGTGATGAGAGAACATTACAACAATTGCATAAATCCTGTCTATTTTTTCCTCTATTGACTTCAACCACCAAACACAGTTTCTGCATGTTTCAATAAGTTAAATTAAAACCTTTTTAAGACCATTATGAATGCAATTTAAAATCTTTTTCATCAGTGGTTACTGGGTCAGTGTTGTTTCGTCTTGTAGTGTTTAAAGCAGGATTAATTCCAGTTTTCCCCAAAACAAGCGAGACTGAAGTTAATGCAACTTTATAAAAGTAATGTTAACTTATTAATACAGTAAAATTTTTTAAGACTTCTCAAAATCTCACAAGACATTTCAGGCCTAAAATTCAAATTAATGGATTTTAAACTTTTTAAGGACCTGCAGAAACCCTGCAAACAATATGCAACCATACACCACTGCTTTAAGATGAAGACAATTTATCTCAAAACACAACTTTTCCAAGAATAAAGGAAAATAGTAAATGATGAAGATATACAATATTGATGGCTTTTACAGAAATTAGGATTAAAACACCTACATATAATACTGAGTAAAATTTTTAGCAGCAGCAGTATAATCACTGCACATTCGCTATGTCTGCTTACCTTCAACATATTCCTGATAAGCCTCAAATATAGATTCAATCCCCTGCCACTTGGAAGCTGGAGCTTCCTCTTCCTCCTCATCGTCTTCCTCTTCAGAGTCATCTGGACCAGACAGGTCCTCCCTCGTCCCTGAGGCCTCCCGGTGTAGGGGTACAGAGAAGTGCTGCCCGTTGGGCTGAGGGTGGGGTTGTGAGAGCGGATGGGGAAATGAATGTGCATTTGATTGTGAATGCGGCTGTGGCGGCCGGCTGGGGGCGCTTTGAAGCTCTGGAATGTTGTAGTGAACAGATGACTCCTGCAGGTGAGACGACTCTGTCATCCCTGTGGCTCCACCTAAAGGACAAGAAGGGAGTATTTTAAAGATGCACAGATTGATCGGCTGGAGACTAGAAGCAGCTAGTTTTGAGCTTGATCAGCCATGACCAGCTGGTCAGTGTGAGATAAATCTGATTCTGTGCCAGAAAAGGTTGCAAAAAGGTAGATGTGGAGA
Organism: Lutjanus campechanus; assembly: GCA_027495735.1. NCBI lineage: Eukaryota > Metazoa > Chordata > Actinopteri > Lutjaniformes > Lutjanidae > Lutjanus > Lutjanus campechanus. The sequence goes on along the minus strand of JAJHUR010135858.1, from coordinate 3,662 downwards.
GGTAAAGTGAAAAGATGTCAAGACCTGGCAGTAAGTAAAGAAAGTTACAAACATGTTTGTGTATGCTGTCAATTAAAGGTCTCACAGGAAAGACAGATTGCATACAATCAAATTTGAATTGGTGCATCTCTAGTGTATTTCATGCATCTTTATTAATTTAAATAGCTGTGAAAGGTTTAGCTGATCAATCTAGGGCTATAAATAATGATTATTGACATTATTTTTATTGTTCTGCCAATTGCTTTGTCAATTAATTGATTAATCTTGTGGTCAATAAAATGCAAGAAAATAGTGAAGAATGTCCATCACAATTTCACAGAACCCAGACTGCTGGAATTCCAAGAAATCAACCACAAATGTATCAACGACAATTTTGATGATACATTGATCGGTTAAATTCATTTATCATGCGAAAATGATGGTGCAAGCTTCTCAAACATGCAGACCAATTCTGAATATCTGAAATGGTTTCAACACTCATTTTCCTCAACATTGATACATCTGTACCAGCTGCACAACTGCCTCCCACAGGCCTCTCAGATGTGTTCATTAGATGAGTTAGCTATTTTTAAAGGGCTGATTTAAGAGAAAAAAAATACTATTTTGTCATTGTCATGTTGTAGCCTGTTTTATTTATCTTTAAATAAATATCTAGAAGCCCTCAATGTTGTGTCCATTTCCCCCCTTTTTTTGCCCATTTGCCACCATCACAGACAAAGCTCTATCACTGTCACTTGTTCAGTTACCTTTGTGTTTCTGCAGAGCCTTCTGAGTGGACTGAAGCACAGATTCGTGGAACTGCTGGGCAAATTCCTCCGGCGTGAAGCTGTCCCAGGGTTTGGTTCGTCCGTTGATGCTGTGAAGGCCCTCTTTGGCCTGTAGGGGGAGTGGGGGCCGCAAGCTGTTCAGCAGGCTGGAGCTCTTCTTAGAGATCGGCCCCTCACTGGGCCCCCGGGCCTTGTCTGGGTAGACAGCTGGAGATGGGGGTTCCTTTGGTCTTAATGTGTCCCCGAGGGGTTTCAGATGGCCATTGGGGGACGCCGGGCAATGTGAGGAGGGGCTATGTGGTCTGACACTGTGGTGGTCTTCTGACTCAGAGGGAGGCTGGGCAAATGCAGTATCTGTAATCATTTGAACATGTGTTAGTCATGATGAGGTCAAGATCCACATTAGTTGTAGTTACTTCAGACACATCTCCCATCCAAATAGATTATACAAATGAACAAATACCACCAAAGTGTGTATATTTATCTTCATTAGCATGTGTCTCACCAGAGATCTGCACTGGAGGGCTCTTACACAGTGGATGAGGGGCATGCCTGATGGTATCCAAGGTTACACTCTTTTCTTTAATGGCCTGAAGCAGCTCCACCACCCTTTCATTATCTAAGAGACAGAGAGAAAAACACAACATCTCAATCTTTGTACCATTTGTCCTGTGACTATGTATCTTCTTCACAATTTCATAAGCACGTATTTCTGCTGGTGTGTATGTGCATGTGTGTGTGTTAAAGGAGGGTGGCCTGACAGCGTGGGAGGGTGTGCGCTGCCATCTGTAGGCAGCAAACAGTAAATCAAGAGGATTAGACGAGGATCACTGTAAGCCCACTGCTGCCACTCCCAATTCCTTGTCAGTATACATGTGTGTGCATGTGTGTGTCTACAAACAGAACCTTGACTCACGCCCACCTTTCTAACTAGGGCAATGTAAAGCCTTACATTATGCATACACTGTTTAATATATGCTGCATATAATATAGGGGTGTGAGGTTGACGTGTTCATTGTTTGACCCCTTTATGATTTGCTTCAAGGCTTGAGTCAACATGTTAATGAGAACACAGCTCATGTAAAGCAGGCAGAGCTCAGCTGAAGTGAAGCGTCAGCAGGCTGCAGAGCCGACTGGGAATGACTACCACTTTCTAAAAGCTAAATGAGCGTGCAATCAGTCTTCTTCTTTACTCTGCTGAAATGAGATGTCAAAGAGAAGAGACATGATATGAGTAATGGATGGGGATGTTTGTATGCCATGTAAAGGGCACTGGGTCAGTTATGTGATGCAGTGGTTTCAAAGTAGCTTGCTAAAGCAAACTGATATGGTTCAAGTATTTATCAGTGTCTGTAAAAATTTCCTTCACCTTTGATATTTTACCATTAAAGGCAAAGATGTTAGCTTCCTGGGCACACCAATCTTTTACTTAAAGTGATACTCCACTTTGTCAGAATAAGCCATTCAGTATGTACTCACCACTATGCCGATGTGATGATGGGTGAAGGTCTTCAGTTCACAAAACAATCCTGGAGTTTTAGGAGAAACAGGGTAGCAGCCTCATCCAGTACAATGGCAGCGAATGGTGGCCATGGATAAAACGTTAAAAAAAGCACACAAAACAAACACAAAATGTCTCCATCCTGCTTGTGTGGTGTAATCCAAGTGTCTGCGAGCTGCGACATTAAAAATTAACCGCAAAAGACGCCAATTACGCCATGTTTTTAGCAGAGACCACAAGATCGACGCCATGTTTACATCCTGTCTGCTACATGCTACAGTTGACATTTCTGCTAAAAACATGGCGTAAATGGCGTCTTTTGCGGTTAATTTTTAATGTCGTGGCTCGCGGACACTTGGATTACACCACACAAGCAGGATGGAGACATTTTGTGTTTGTTTTGTGTGCTTTTTTTAAACGTTTTATCCGTGGTCACCATTCACTGCCATTGTAGTGGATGAGGCTGCTACCCTGTTTCTGCTAAAACTCCAGGATTGTTTTGTGGACTGAAGACCTTCACCCATCATCACATCGGCATAGGGGTGAGTACATACTGAGTGGGTTATTCTCACAAAGTGGAGTATCACTTTAAGTAAGTGAGCCATGGTTAATTTAATTAAGAATAGCTAAAAGGCATCATTACACACTTCAACATACTAATGTCGTTTCTTGAAATTTAATTAAAGAAAATTGTTGGTATGGCTAGAGTTATTAGAGTTAGAGTAATTGTGACAGAATCACCTATATATACTGTAGATTTACAAGGTGTTTCAGAGCACCTTTAAACATGACTAAGATAATTAAAAGTGTGTTATCAAGTACCTGCTTCATGGAAAGAGTTTAAAGGCATAGTGAGAATTATTTATAATGGGTTGTAATAGGTACTTACCAATAGTCAGTGTTTTAGCTACAACAGATGCCAGTTGGCACGTGTCCAGTTTAGAGAAACAGAGAGGACCAGCACAGAAGCTAAGCTAGCTTTAAAAAAAGTCCACCTAAAAGTAAAACAGGTCCGGTCAGACAGCCTTTTCAAATGGGAAATCGCTGTTATGCAAGCCAAATATTGTTCTCTCTAAACCAACCCAACTCATATAATCAAAATCGAAACTGTGTGACTTTGGTGAAGCCAAACTATCCTTTGAAACACAGAGTCAGACAAACAAAGTAAGAACAGATTGAGGCAGCAGTTGACCAGCAACTCCCATGTTCTGCGAAGTAAAAGGTCTGGAGAGAGCAACATCTAGCTTGCGTAACAGCAGTTTCCCATCCGAAAAGGTTGTTTAGGTGGACCTTTTTTAAGTGGCTAAAATATATATATATATTTTTACTCTTTCCACAGCAGTTCATTGCTTAGCTTCTGTGCCGGTGCCCCTTGCTGCTTCTCCAAATTGGAG
>JAJHUR010135856.1:0-70418 GCA_027495735.1 Lutjanus campechanus | reverse complement strand
GAATTTAAAATCCCAAAACAGTAGCAGTCAAACACAAAGGGAAAAACACAGAAGACAGCCAAGTTCAAAAGGACAAGTGGACATCTAACAATAGACAGCCATGCATATATGAATGATACAGAGAACAAAGGCAAAAATACAAGACAGTATGGATGGTGAAAGGGAGCACAGAACAGAAATGACAGGGTAAGCGCCTAGAAAACTCCTCTCAGAGTTACTCAAATTGCCCTCAAGATGATATATGGTTTGGCAACACTTCGTCATTCCAGCTTGATCCGGCATAGGTAGGTTACTTTGGAGGCTACTGGCATCCTCCTGTCACTCACATGTTGTTACATTTGTTTGTCATGTTTATTGTGTCACTTGGCAGAAGGGCTTAACCTTGGGAGTGCCCTGGAAGTGGTTGATCCTGCATGTTAGCTTTAGGAAGTAGAAAATAGGGCCCTAAATTACTGCCATGTGTCTCAGAGCCATGGAGGGAGCGCATCAGGGGGATCATCAGCCCAGCTTATACGTGGAAGTGGGATGTGTGCCTTAGCGCTGCTTCGTCTTCTTCAGTTTTCTCCCTCTTGCTAACGTTCTTTTCGCAGGCCAAATATTATTTCAAAGCACAAAGGCGATTACCTTAACCATATTTCGTTGCGGGCCTCTGCAAGTTTCGCTTTTACTGCAACTTTACGCAGGAGTGGGTTAGCCAAAAGCTATGGATGCTTTCTTTTATAACCAGTGAGGGGCTGCCTCTGGTTTTCTTTTTTGAGGACTTTCAGTAATTTCTTCCATCTTGGATTCCTTGTTGGAGTTTTTATACCTCCTGACTTCTCTGTGCGGTGGAGGAGAGTGGGGGGAGCTGTGTCTGTGTGCACATTTGCATGAACACTTTGGTTATTATAGTTACTAAAAAGTGAACTAAAACTAAACTAGACTAGACAACACAGCAAGCATGAGGGGGCATTGTTGCTTGTAATATATTTACTGTAATAAATCATAAAATGATTTTCCTTATGTCATTAAGGAAAAATACTCAGTTCTCTGACTACACTAATGAATTTCCCCTTGGGGATTAATAAAGTATTTCTATTTCTATTCTATTTCTATTCTATTCTATTCTATTCTACAACGCTACAGCTGCAGTGTCCTTTGAAATTTCTATTCTGGCCAATAACTTGTGTTATTGTTTGCCCGTTTCATGTTTATTATAGTTAAAATTTATGCCGAATGTTTGCCAAATGAGTAAGTGTCTGTTTATGAGTTGTAAGAAATCAATATGAATCATTTAGAAGGAGTAGATGTTTATACAAGTTAAAGTGAGCAATTTGTTAATGGACTTTGGCAGGCAGTGAGGCAGGCAGACACTGAACTACAACAAACTCAAAATTTCAACCATAGATTATAAATGGGAATTCAACCTATTTAATATACATATTTTATTATATATAAAAGCTAAACCATAACAAACTGAAAACAAACATTTAAAACAAAATAAAAACTCAAGAAAAATACAAATCCATACTATACAAAACTATAGTAACTGTGGTATACACACACTCACACCCCATTGCTGGGTGTAAGGGCCCCGTCTGTAAGCTAAGCTGTCCTTAAACTGGTGCCATCCTTCCTGTTTTCACTCATCTTCCTCCTCCGCCTCTCCCCACAGTCCCCTCAACAGTCCCCTGCAATCCAGAGGCCCAGTGCTTGGCAGCCACCCTGACCACACACTGAACTGCCACTTGTTGTGTGCAGAGTCCTCCCCCCTCCTCCTCCAACACCACCACCCCCTGCTGTTCCACCCCCCCATCCCCACCCAGCTCCGATCCCAAACCCACTCCACCCCGCCACACCAGCCCCAGCTCACCAACCCCTGCCTTACTTCTAACCACATGTCCCCCTGCTCCACACAGCTTAGACACTACTGTTCTTCTCTGAATTATCTACCATGGAATTATCTCTTTCTCTGCACTAACCATTCCAATATGGTGCTTTCTGAATGAAGGGCAGGCTCAGTTTACATAGAAAGCAGCCTTTATTTTGTGGTTTCTGGCAGCTGGTGATAGATTAGATTCTTCTGCAAAATTAACACGATGTAACAAAAATTCAACATCTCACATGTCTGATATATCTACGTATATACACGCGCATTAACAAAGATGCTTGTTTTAAAGATGATATTAAGCTACACAAGACTTTGTCTTTAATTATTTCAGTGAGGACGAGAGATAATTTGACTTTTGTGAGGTACAGAGAGAATTCAGCATCTTCTGTGTCTTATATATCTACTACATATCTATGTCCATGAGCAAAGATTGAGTTTTTAAAAAGATGATACTGGGCTAAACAAAACTTTTCTTTGAATTATTTCAGCGAGGACAAGAGATAATTTGAGTTTTGTGAAGTTCGGAGATGTGCTTAAGAGTGTTTGAATGTCTGCTCTGCTGTTTCATTGCCACAGTGTCTGTCCTTGCTGTTGCGGGTGACTGAGCGCTGTGTTTTGGTGCAGGAAAAAGGAAAAGCACATGCAGACCGCACCTCCCCTGAGAGCCAAGCAAGGCATTATGGGTAACGGGTTCAAGGAGGGAGCCCAGTAAGGTTAAAATTTGTCATGAGAGAAAGTCTGCAATTACTCTAGCGATGATGTCTGCTAGTTATGGTTACAGTTATGTCAAATTAGAGGACCGTTCCTCAACTGTAATCAAGTGAAATCAAAGAACTGTCATTTCTTTCACTGTAAGTATACAATATAATCCTACTCTCACTCTCACTTTGTGTATTTAGTCTAGTGGCAAACAATGGTGGTTAGCTGGGTTAGCTCAACAGTTACTGGCCAGTCAGCATTTTGTTAGGTTGCTGAGGGTGAGGCATGGTGTCAACCCAGTACTTACAGGTATTTTATGAGTTTTAATCATGTGATCAAACTCCTCGTTAATCTGTTTGTATTTCTCCTCAGTGCGTGGGGTGAGGATGAGAGCAGACTCGAGCTCCGGGCTCTCGCTGCCTTTGTTCTCCTTCTTGCTCAATGCCTGCCAGGTCCCACAACCAGAGAGATGGTCGGATGGAGGGGGAGACACAGATGAAGGGGTGGTAGGAACAGATGACGAAAACAAGGAGACGAGGACGAGGTGGCAGAAAGCACAAGGGGGGGAAAAAGGGGGAAAGAAAGGAAAGAAAGGTGAGAGGAAGGTTTGGGGTTCAACGAGAGGTACTTACACACAGTCTCTGTCTGCTGATCATCAGATCAATGTCCTCGTTTATTTTCCTGTACTTGTCCTCGGACTCGGGGCTGTGGCCGACCGAGTCATCTGCGTCGGGGTCTGGGCTGTCACAGCCATTTAGGCCCTTCTTTCTCAATGTCTGCAAACAGAGCAGTTGCACAACAAAGTTGAAGGGCTTTCGGGGAAGGGAACAGAAACCCAGGTGAACAGTTTGGGAGGGACAAATGGTGATGAGCTGTGAGGAGGCACCTTTTAGAATTGATCCTGACAAAAGAAAAGTCCAATTAGAGGCAATCTGGAAACCTTCTGGATATTTCTTTAACCAAAATGCCAAACCAAAAACCATTAAAGTTAAACCCTGGTATATCTTGATTAGGGCTGCACAATTAGTAAAAAATATTATCAAAATTGCAATATAGGCAAGAGCAATATCCAAATCTCAAAAGCTGCAGTATTTTGATAAAAGAAAAATGTGTGACAAAACAGCATTTTAATGAAGCACTGAAGTGCAACAGAGATGCCGTGGCCTACAAATCTTGTCCTCCAGATGTAAAAAAAAAAAAAAAATGTTTGTTAAGAACAAACTCCAACAAATGTCACATCATCATGATTTTAATAGTTTCTTTCAGTGAAAAAGAAATTGTGATGCTAACATGATAATTCCCACTAATCAGGAATCACAATCACAGTATGTATCAAATTAAACCCAATATGATTTTTTTTTACCACATCATGCAGCCCTGATCTTGATATAGTTCAAATAAATAATTTTCCAAAGAACTTTCTTTCTAGAAAAAAAAAGAAGAAACAGTCTGTTTCTGAGAGACTGTCCTACAAAAGAGTTTCAACCTTTCCGATGATCATTTTGGCAGGCTCCATTCTAACCTCCATCAGCGCGGGGTGACACGAGGATACACTGGCTGCTTTGTGAACAAGTAAACATGCAGCTAAACATTCAAGATGGCACAAAGGATTTTTATCGTATCCAGTAACAAGACATAACAAATGATCAAACTCTTGACCAAAATGACAAATCATGGGACCTTGAAAACCTCATAATTACACAGGAAAGGGAAAACTCATAAAAGTAAAACAATTTTTATAACCATAATCATCAGTGGGTCATGAAATAGGATTAAAACACAGTTGAGGTGCGTGAGTTCATGTCATGACTGTGGTGTATGTGTGCTATTAAATGTGGCAGTTTCTGTTTTGGCCACCTGATGGCCACCTGCCCCCATTAGAGTGGCCGGAAAACAGCAGACAGGCAGAAACGTACACTTGCTCACCACTCCCTCTGAGTGGAGGAGAGACACAGACAAAGAGAGAAAGCTGCCTCGGTCCTTTTTTAGATATTGTTGACAACCATAACAACAGGGATAAGTTTCAGAGCACATTACTGTGTGTGATAGCACGAGGGTATGTTTGCTTGAGCAAGCAGGCGTGTACCGATAGGTGCTGTGTTCATTTGCCTCGTAAAGTGCGAGACAAAGACAGAGCAGAAGAGAAGAAAAGTACAGTAGCTGACAGTTAGAGATCTCATCAAAGGCACCCCCCCTCCTCCTCTCCTCTCCATCCCCCTTTCACTCTCACCACCATCCTCCCCTCCACCCCTCCTTCCCTCTCTCCTCCTGGCTTTAATAAAGGGAGATTAGTCTACAGGAGGAATATCACGGGCCTGCTCCTGTCTGTGCAGTCGTCGCTTCACACTGCGCTCTCCTACTTTCATCTGAAGCTCCATATCAGACAGACGTAATTAAATTTACTTTAGCACACCCTGTATTTGATGCTGATCAAGTGTGTGTGTCTCTCTCTGTATATGTTGTAGTGTGTGTCTACTGGTGTGAGCGTGTGCATGTGTGTGGGAGGGGAAAGAGGGGAATGAGTCTGTGTTTGTGCATGCATGTGTGGGTGTGTGAGAGTGGGTGTTAGCGTCAAGAAAAAAGAAAGAGAAGAGTCTCGAGCAGGAGAAGGGAAGGAAGATAGATGCTAAGATAAGTTAATCTCGGTGAACTTCTTCCTCTCATTTGTTTGTCTCCGTCAGTACTCACTCACGGAAGAGATACGAGCGCTAGCTACTCCATCACAACCAGCGGCAGGAGTGACAGGGAGCGATCTGCCTACTTTAGAAAACAAATAACAATCCAGTCATCTCTCATGTCAGCACAACAAAGGCCTGTTTTGAGTGTGGTTTTAGTGAACTTAGAGGGCTTCTTTTGTGTGTGCGATAACTGTTTGATTCCTGAGGCGTCTCGTGGCGAGGCAGCTACTGTAAGCGTGTCAACATTCGCTGGCTCTCCTCTTCTCTCTCTGAATCCTCACTTGGCCCCCAGAGTGGAAATCTGGAATTCTGAATTTGAAAGCGTCTCTTACATCTTTGACAGTCTTCAGGAAATCACACCAAACAAATCAACCAAGGCGATGCAGGAGATCTGACTTCTAACAGACCCACAGTGAATCAGGCACTTCTTGCTCTATCTGAGGTGGATGAGTCAAAAGAACAAAGGGGTTGCAGAGGTTTAGCATGCTGTCTTTTTTGGCAAAGGCGTGAGATGTAAAACTTTTGCTGTTTCTTTTGTGTAGTTTCGTTCTGGCCTTGGCGATGCATCATATCGAACTGACAAGAGCTGAACCACTGGCCCTTTTCCGTTCACAGGAGAATGCATGCGAGAAAAAACAACTTTTCCTTCCTAGTTGCACAGATTTCCATGAGAGATTCACTTCCATTCTTGGAAGAGTAGCTAGGAGAGGAGAATGAGAGCTGGGGTAAAGGTGACACCCATATGGGGCAACTGAGCTGGTGGTCTGGCAGGGGGTTGGGCAATGGTTGCATTGGGTGTTGATGGGGTGCAGGCAGACAGGGCATGAGTGTTATATGACTTTGAAGCATGTGGCTCAGGCTTAGCTTTCAAGCAGGGCTCAGCACATTGAGGGTGCGGTACAAGGGCGGTATGGCACTCATCCGAGTTATGCCCACCTGTTTAAAGACATCACACCTGTTGCCAAAGGGTGACACACAACCCGCCAGCCAATCAGATCCGTTGGAGTGCTCATATAGCCATAGAAGGGCCTTTCACTCTTGCGCTCACCGCCCTGACGCCTGTCTCTCGTCATCCTATATATTTTCCCCTTCTCTAATAGCCCATTGCTTTATCTGTGCCCTGAGTTTGTTACGTATTTCATGGCTCAGCTCCACAGAGTCACCGAGGGCTCCAAACAAGGCTTCGAGTCTGTTTCATTGACATCATCACTATATAAGACACATAAAAGATGTATATTTCAAAATGACTGGGAGAATAATGATCATTGGGAAAAAAAGCTGCCACCCTTGTATTGAAAGAAAGAGGAGTAGGGGTATGAAGAGCTGGCATGAAAATAGAGTCTTTGGGGAATATGCTAATAGGATGAGGATTAAACAAAAACACTTTGGTGCAGTTCACTTGTGCCAAGAATTTTATGCACAAAATATTCACCCAAATTATCATTCTCATATTGAAATTATTCAATTTATCAAGTAACTAGGATTTTCAGTTTCATAGAGAAATGCTCATTATTTTATTCTTACAAAATGACTGCTGACATAAAAGGAAGACTTTTTACAAAGCATCATTATTATTATTTAAGTTCATAGCCATGTTATTGCCCCTATTTACAGAAGTGACATCTTAACCATTAATTTCAGGGATGAGAAAAACTAATAACTAGATACAGCCCTGGAAGAGAAAGCTACAAAGCTACAGACTACTACAGTGTGAGCAGTCACTGGGCATGCTATGGAGTGTGAGTACAGTAAATGTGAGAGAGAAGAAGCAGAAAAAGTATGACAGAGAGGAAAGACTGCAAAAAAGCTGTGTATGCTTGCTTGGCTCTGTGTCTTTCTCTGTGGCCCCTTTGGAGGCTTGCTCCTAATTAAACTCCTTCTTCATGATGCTCCCTCATGACTCGACTTGTCACAGGGCCTGTGTGAAGCAGGCACAGCATAGACACGGCGTCCTACATATTTAGACACCCGTCTCATCGGTACCCTTCAGCACTGCGCCTTCAACTAGGCTAGCCTAGACTAGACTGGGCTAGAGGACTACACTGAACAAGTCTAAGGATTCACACCAGCTTTCTTTAGCCCGGTTGCACTGAACCCTGGACCGTTTAACTCATTGGTGGGGACTGTCTGGATTGGTGTGAATGCTGGACTCAAACTCTGGTGTGGACCAGCCAACCACTTTCTGTTCCTCCTCAAAGGGTTGGTCTTTGGCTACTGTCAAGTGAACTCTGGAGCAGTTCAGTCCTGGTGTGAACACCATCCAAACCAATCACAGAAGTGTACAATTGTATGTGTCATTTCATTGGTTAAAAATCACAAGGCACTCTCTTTCAAAGCAATTAAAATTCCTTTATTGTCACAGACAATAGACAAGGTCTAACATGACTGTGCCGTGACAATATAAGCTTTTAATTGTTTTAAAAGAGAGTGCCTTGGTGTTTTTTGTGATTTTTGAGAACACGTGTCCGTATTCAAAGAGCACCTCAAACAAATGCATTCTAAGTCCAGTAAGTGCTCCTACCCAAACATTTTTTTGTTTTCTCTTCCTGTTTTGGTCACTGGTGATAAAGTAGCGCATTGGCTACCAAAATGTGGACTGGCAGGGGAAGAACCTGGACTCACCACAAAGTGACAAATGCCTGCATTATTAAATCATTTAATATGCTCTATCTTATGAGACATTCATTCATATGTGCCGTCCTCTAAAGTCTGGTAATAACACCAACACGAAGAGAACATAACAGTGCTCCACGATTACGGTGTCCAGGTAGTAAGTAAGACCATTTGTTGTCTTTTTATCTGCCGACTGTATGACTAAGAATTCAATGACGTTTCCACCAGATGACTTTTTGTTTACAGTTTGAGTTTTGTCTTTGATGCAAACCCAAACATGGAAAATGTATCATGCTCGCATTGGTTCGATTCAGTAAGCAGACCTTTGGGTGTGAATCCACCCTAAGAGAGGCAGCCTGGGCTGGATTGAGATAATTAGAGGCTAAGTGAAGCAGGCATGGGCAACAAGGGAACTGATTCAAAGATCTGCATTCTCTGGAAAAAGTCCAGCTTTATACTCATTTCGTAGTTTGGGGTGTGGGTGATAACTTCATGTAGCTCTTGAGAAAAACTGTGGAGGGTATTTGGGTGTGAATTCTGGGTGGCCCCAGGGGGTCTGCTAGGGACAGCTGACGCCTGCCCAGAGCTCCTGCCATACCAGGATCCGTCTGCTCGGCATTCTGCCACCCTGCTCACCCTCTCTATCCCTCTATCCGTCTTTCTGCCCCCATCTTTCTGTCTCAGTCTGCTGCTCAGTCTGTCTCTTTCTCCCTACTCCTGTCCTCTTCCTCTAATTTTCTGCAATACTACCAAGTCTCAACAGAAGCTGAGTCAAAACATTGTTGGCTTGATGGGTACAGCTTTATTTCTGATAGACTCGGGCTAGTTGATGGGTTGTGTTTGGAAAGAGTTTCATTGCTGACCATTCCCCCTCTGCAGTTATCTTGGCAGTGGCTGGAGGGTACGACACATTCAATATTGTGTTTATGGCTATTGGCGACAGCCAGGCCAGTGAATGTTTCTCAATGTCTTCAACCCAATGGCTGACAGCATCAGTGCAAAAACCCTCTGCAAAAACAGCCAGTTTATAATAGGCCTTTTATATGTTTGCCAACACTGTATGGTCTTCAGAATACACACACTATTGTAAGCAAAACCAAGACTTATGAAAGAGGACAGTATAGCACTGGAGAACAAAGAGTTTTCCCCAATAAAAGCAGCAGTTTATGGTTTTGCAGTATATTTCAGCAGTCGATGGAAAACAAGTCGCTGACAGTCAAGCACAATATAAAAGCATTAATATCTGTGCCACTTATGGTTAATCATGTTTGCTGTGCTGTTAAAATATAATAAAATGGTGCTGGAATAAACAGCTTTGCCTGGCAGGGTCTCAGCCTCTGTTTGTCACAATGTTAAAAATGGTAGAGAACAGATTGATTCACTCTGACTATCAAGAGATATTCCTTGAAGACATGACAATATGCAAATTATATAGACCTGCCTTCAGAATGTGTGAGGATTTGTGTAGGTTGAGTGTGACCACAGGGTGCACCTACAGTATGCTGTACAGTCTTTTCAGTGACTAGTTTAGGACCCAAAAGTGAATCACAATGGAATATTAAAAGGCTCCAAAATAATCTGCAAGAAAATGTCATCTAAAGCTGTGGGCTACAATAATTAAATAGGTTTTTTTAATTCGCACAATGTACAGAAGTCGGTTGCACTTTATTTAACAGTTTAAACGTAACAAGCCATACTTTGTATGAAATTTAAAAAAAACTAGAAATAATTTGTCCTTTATTAGGCACTTTATTACATCCTTACTAAACTTTTTTAGATGGTCATTTGGGACACATTACAACAGAACTGTACTGTAAACTAAAGTGACATGTGTCCCTAATTACCATCTAATAAAGTCTAGTAAGGGTCTAATAGGGGGTCTAAATCTGTCTAATAGAGAACACATTATTAGCAGCTTTTGTCTATTTTGATACAAATGATAGCTTGTTACGTCTTATTAGTGTACTGTCAAATGAAGCGCAACCCATTTTCTTTGACTTATCTTCACTCTATCTTACGATGGTAAGATTAAGATCGTGATTGTTTTGGGGGAAAAGTGACAAAAAGAGAAGAAGTTTGCAAAACCACAGGACAACAGGGAGCTCCCTCGCTTTTACCAATTGACAAACTCAATTTCGTCAGAGCAGATTGGTGAGGAGCAATGTGGCTCAGTGTCAGCGGGGGTGAGGCAGCGGGGAGAACCGTTGTCCCTTCCCATCAGACATAACAAGATGGAGGTGGTCATGAAGTGGACCCACTGTGGATTAAGACCCCCCAACACCACTGCACAATGAGCACACTCAGGGTGGCCTTGCTGGCAGCAGGAATGGGGTAATAGTATGTTTGAGATGTGCTCTCATTCTCCTTATTTCTTTCTTTTTTCTGTCTGTCTGGCTCATTCTTCGTTGCTCTCGTTTTTTGTCTCTCCCCCTCACTCTCTCTGTCTCTCTGCTTTTCAGAGTGGAGGGAACATCAGAGGGATCAGGCTGGCTTAGCTTATTGGAAGCAGATGGCAGACCAAAGGCAAGAAGGCCACAGTTTCATGAAGCGTGGTTTGAACATGCCAGGACCATGTCGAGGGGCATGCCCATGGATGATGGCTACACGGTGTGTGTGAGTGAGTGTATGTGTGTGTTAGTGAGCATTTGTGGGAGATGGTTGATTTTGTAGGTTACCAATCTGAGGAATGGGACCCCAAATCACAGCCTGTCCCTGCCTTTTTCTTTTTTTTTTTACAGTCATCATCTGTGCATCTCTTTGCACTGGTTGAGACGACGCATCAATGACTTTTCAGTGATTTGGTGGCTTTGAAGCCCCTTACTCCTGCTGCCCTGCTGGACTATAATCAGGAATCAAAGGCTGGCGCCTGGAATCCATCATCCCTGGGCAAAGTGGTCGTGTGTTCAGTAATAACGCCGGCTAACTGTGTAATTACTAGCTGTCTAGGGATTACTAGGTTGGCTAAACATTTAAAAAGGGAGTGAGAAGTGGAGCAAAAAATAGAGAAAAGTGTTAAGAATAAGTGAGAAAGACAGAAAGGGTACTATGCACAATAAGGTTCCTCCACATTTCTCCAAACTGTGGCGTTTGATGGTGCATGTGCTAAAATCGCCATTAAGAAGAGCCCGCTGCAGACGAGAGCCCACTCACAGACAGACAGTCTTAGCTAGCCAGGACACAGCACAATACCAGATGGTGCAGTGTTTCCCATATGGAATAGACAAACACTAAGCACATGTCAGAATCCAACACTGTTTGCTACAGCAGCATGCCGGCCCTGGGAACAAAGTGGTCATTCAAACTAGTCACTACACTGTATAATTACCCAGATAGACATTATGAGACACAATGCCAGCTCAGTGAAACTGAATAAAGAGGGCACTTATGTCTGCACCCTCAACCTACCCATCTTTTATCCCATCTACACTTCAGTTGCATAATACGGCTCTATTCAAATGAGAAAAATGAGAATATGTCTATATGTATTTCTCATTCAACATAGAAATCAATTTGTCAAGGCTAAATTGTGTGTGTAAAACATTCTCATACATGCTACACACACTGAAATACTATATGGCCAGTTTATATACTACCACACATGTCAGTGCACTGTGACATTATCTATAAAGCCTTCAATTACATACTTTAGTTCATCAGATAGCAACAGTGAACAGCCTCAGCAAAATGACCGGTTCTCTAAGGGTGTAAGTAAAACTTCGAGTCACCCTTCAGTCATCATCTATTCCTTCTTTGTCTCCCTACCAATCGTCACTTATAGTCTTTTGTCTCTCTGTCTCTTATCGCGTGGTGCCACAGCAGGAAAAGGCAGCCTGAGGGAGGCCTTGAGTAACAATGACCAGCCGGTTGACCTCTATACTGTGACCTTGAGTTTCCACACCCTGTCCAAAGCAGCAATCATGGCCGGGGAGGGGCTGCGGTCAGGGGGGAAGCTCCAGGCAGGGCAGGGAATGCCATCTATAAAAATAGATCTTCATTATTCTGAATTTTCCACAAATAGTTTCAAAGAACAAGGCATCATTTCATCTTAATGGCTGGCGTGAATTGTTTTGGGCTGTGTAGTGGAAAAGCCTTGCCTTTTGGCAGCGTGTCCTCAGAAGTGGCCTGCCTTTTTCACCGCTCCACACCACAGGGACCACATATTGGCACATTTCAAACAGTCTATTTTTAAAACCTCTTTTTGTTGTTGTGTGACTACCTCAGACTTCCGCTTCAGTATATTGACCTTAAAAAACACCTCTGACAGAGATCCAAGTGCTACTTAGTTTCTTGTCTGAGGTTCTGCTTTTCTGGGCAGCGGGCGTCTGATGTGGAATAAAACGCTCAGCCTTTAGATCATGTACATTATCTGTCATCTTGCTTTTAGCCTCTCTTAAAAAGTGGAAGCATATAGTCTATAAAATAGGAACTCAGTAAACTTGCTCTCTTTATGTCTGAGGCTGGCGCCGCACACAGATGTGTTCTAGTGTGCCAGTCTAAAACTTGGACTGGGTGGAATGTGGCTAATATTGTACTCCACTACATTTGTCTGGCAGCTTTAGTTATTAATTACATTTCAGATTAGAGTACATTTATCAGATACTTTAAAGCGATAGTTCATAAATGGTGTGGGGTCATATGAGGTTGGGATGTGGATGTTTGGCTAGAGCAATATTTGGCTTGTATAATCCAATCAGAAAAGGCTGTCTGATATTGTTTAGCGTTTGTGCTGGTGCCCCTCTCTGCTTCTCTAAACTGGGTGTGTGCTGACTGCCATCTACTGTGGGTAATACACTACATTATCCCTTTAAAACTTTCACTTAAGTACAATTTGTATGACTTTCATTTTTACTCAAGTAATATTTCAGCATGAAATCTATGACTTTTAGGGACTTTTTACAAAACTAAGTTTAGAGCAGACAATGTTGAGCAATGAGAGGACACTAGCTTGGTTACGTGAGAATGACATCTCTGAGGGTTTGTTTTATGGCTAAACCTGCTAATTAAAATGCACTCAATTCTGTTGACATAAATAACATAACTTTCAAGTATTTTCTCTAATAAAAAGTTTTTGAAAACAACCAGACAGGAAGCCTCTGTTTGGTAAAGTGTGGGTGGAGAAAAATGAGTGAATTAAATAATAGACGTCTTTATCAAAGGGATCAAATGTTTATGGGCACCGCAGGGTCTTAGACCGATGGTCTTATGCATGTGGTCGCCGAGGGCAGCACTTCATGGTCGATCCACAGAAAGAGAGAGAGAGAGTGAGACTCGGAGGCTGAATGAATAGCCTGACACTTCGCTTACTCACTCCTCTGTTTCAAAAACAACCCCCACCCACCCTGTTGCAAACACATGGTGGGGGGAGTGAAAGAGAGAGAGAGAGAGAGATTCCATGCCTATTCTTCTACCCTCTCTCCCAGCAAGGACCGCCAGCTAGGCAACTATTTTTAGCCTCACCACACACTATTTTTAGACCGCTACCACTTTTTGAGGCATTTATTAGAAAAAGAGTACATCAAATAAAAGAGAGTGATGGTGGTGGTTGTTTTGGGGGCGGTGTTTTATTTTGACCCTCTAACAAACTGGTTTTTATGTGGTGAGTTCTGTACATTTGCCAATCATGTTGGAGTGTGACTGACTAAAACTGGACACATTTAGAGGATAACATGGACAACTATTTCTCATGCTTTTGCTGTCTGATTTAAACTTTCCTATCCTTTAGAACATACAATTTTCTATCTGAAGATTAAGTCCAAACAGAAGAGGACAGAGAGGGGTGTGGACGGGAAAAGAAGGACAAAGGCACGTCTCTGTTTGTGTAATTCGCAACACTTCGAACACCAAAGAGATGTTTCATGTGTACGGTATACAGAAGGTGTGCATGTGATGCCACAGTAGGTACAGTTACACCCACTGAGCAGCAAAAAGACTACAAAGTGGCAGAGTTAGCATTCAGCTTGAATGCCACACAAACACAAAAGACACATCTAAAATGTGAAAAAGCTGTTGTGTGATTGACTGAACAAATAGATTCAAAAAGATCTTTTTACAAACTGCCAAAAGCTAAAGAAAAGAGAAGCAGATGGATCGCTGTAATTCACAGGAACAACTGGAATCCAGGCACTGAACCGTGGATTTACAGCTGCCATTTTGTGTCAGATATGTTGGATTTTAGACCTGGGAAGATCCTATACTATCGTCATACTTCAGTACCATTTTCAAGGACTGCAATTTGATATTACAATTAATTGCCATTTTTGTTTGCTTTTTTAGCACTAGCCCATGGGCAAAAAAGTTGAATCATACACTTCTAGAGACTCTATATCAGTATGATGATCTATATCAAATGATTGAATGTTTGAGTTTAGACCCTTTTCAGCGTGGAGTGTTGAAGCCAGAGTAGCAGACCGAGTTAGTTAAAATGAAATCAGCAGCTATTAGTTTTATGTTAAGCATGTGAAGCGAAATTGATCCATTTGTTAAGACAATATTACAACCATTGCTAGGCTAATTTCAATTAGCCCAACAATGGGAATTCCCATTATGTGTTAGCATTAAGCTAACAGACTAAGACATTTTTTTCTCCCAACCCTTTTGGATTTTTGGGTAAAATCAAATCTTATATACTGTATTGACTAATGTTACTTATGAATTAAATATTTAGCATCATTCATTTATATTCCATGCAATGATTGCAGACCCTCAACACTGCTGCATACAAATGTGTCAAATAATGTCATAAAATAAAAGTATCCGTACGGGCTTGTCTACAGACAACTAGAATATCCTTTGTTGTTCACATCTCCTTAATTTTGCTTTGTGTATTTACCCGGTGTCTAAATCAGGTACATATAAAAGGATCACTATTGAGTACAACTGCTTTTAATTTACACAGATAATCAATTGTTTAACTCCAGTTTCCCCTGGTAAATGCAGCCATGTTGCAGGACGTTGCCACTCAGTCTGACTAAGGGGGCGTGTCCCTGTGCGAAAGTGACATCAGTGCATACCCTCTATAGTATGTTTATTTTTTCCACAAACCTTTTAGCTTGTTTGTAACTCTGTGAAAGACTTCCAAAGCCAACTTTACCACTGTTGGTAACACTGTAAATATAAATTATGAACTGAAAGTAGAGGTGTGTGAAAAGTTACTGACAGTGGTAAAACAGTGGTTTCTCTCACCCCCTCTTCAACATGTAATACTCAACCTCATACGCTAACTAGCATCCTTTTTTTCTCTTTTCTAGCGTACACGCTGTCATCAGAATCTTTGTTTTAACAAACTGCGATACTGTTCGCTTGCCAATGTCACAAGGTTAATTTACTTAGTCAGTCAAAGCAGCTTCAGACCTTAATCCTCAGCTCCCCAGGAAAAACAAGCCGTGTTGCTGATGTCTTCATCACTAGTAAACACTGAGGCACTGTGATCGCTGTGACAACCCCACCCCTTTACCTCCACCTCGTGTTAAATCACATGTATCCTCTCCTAAAACCTCAAAATGACTCCACGAAAAATTACTGTGGACAACTGTAAGACAGGAGATGCGATATGACTCCTTTATTTCTTTTGGATGCTGACACATGTCAAAGTCGTTAGGGGATAAATTAGCGAAGGCATTCAAGCCGGAGTAATTATACAGTATATTTGAGAGCCATGAGAAGAAGTCATTCAGTGAGCTGATCAACACAGAAAAACTCCTTAAGGCTAATGTTCTCCATGCTGTTTAGAAACCAAACAAGCACATAGAATAGCACACATGCTGGAAAATATTTTCACAGGAGTGAGGCAGAACATGAGCACACTGGCACTTCAGAGAGGAGAGATCACATGTCCTGTTGACTTGCAAGAATATTATGAGAAAGCAGAGAAAAAGGCGTTTAAATTAATGAAGATGGACATTTTTGAGGTAAATTAGTCTCTGAAGTAGTTAGAATGTGTGGAAATTGCCAATTGAAACATTGTGCAAGGCATGTAGGGAACTGTGTGCATGTGCTACATTACTCTTTTTGCCATCTTCCAGACATACTTGCTTGATTTACTTTCTCTTTATGTTTCTTCATTTACACCCCCCGACTTTCCCTCCCTCCCTCCCTCCCTCCCTCCAGTGGACTGTCACTGGGCTGAAATCACACCTGTGCTTCTCACACATCTCGGCACACGGGTGAAACATACGCAGGGTGAAACATGGTGAGGGAGCTTTGCTGAATCTCATTAGCCAAGCGGGTAGTCATTAACAGAATGACCTTTGGAAATAATTACCAGCCTTCCTCCCTCCATCCCTCTTTCCCTCCCTCCTTCTCTTCTCGCACTCATCCATCCCTCTGTCCCTCCCCTCCTTCCCCCCTATCTCATTCAATAGTTACTTCTAGGTGAGGACGGAGGGAGAGAGAAGGGGAAAAAGAAGGGAGAGAAATGAGTCGAGGATAGGTGGAGAGGCAGATCCCTGCTGCTGCTGCTGTTTAAGATTACAGGGTGAGCTGAACTTTCAGATTAGGTTAATCTGCTGGAAATGGGATTGGCCAATGGTCTTTCCTCTGGCAGGTAGTGAAGCAGGCAGGCAGGCAGGCAGGTCAGCTCAGTACCAGGAGCCATGTGCTATTCCATGTGATACTTGAGCCAGTGCCATCAGAGTGTGCTGTGCTGGCTGAGGTCATCACAATGCCGTCAGCTCTGCAGGGTTCGAGCCAATTGTCACCGTGTATGTACACACGCGCACACACACATACAGTACAGCCATTGCGAGCACAGGCAAAAACACACTTTTATGTGTGTGCAGACGACCACAATAGCTGTAGGGCTGCAACTAACAATTATTTTCATTGTGGATTAATCTGTTGATTACTTTCTTGATAAATTGGTAAGTTTGTGGTCTATAAGATGTGGAAAAAATGTTGATCAGTGTTTCCCAAAACCAAGATGACAGCTCATCAATATTAGGGATGTACCAATCCACTTTTTTTCAGTTCCGATCCACTTTTTTTCCTTGATATTTATATTATGATTATTAATAGTAGTGGGAGACTGAAATTGAGCCTCAGTCTGGAAAGCTTGTGTAGTTTGTGTAATGTAACTTGTGTACCGGCATCCTTCAACCATTGTGGGGCACTATAGGATTCTGTCTTGTGACATTCACATGTACAGCTGCTTGGCTGAGAGATGGCCCAGATTTGCATAATTTCCCAGGATGCACTGCTGAGAGCTGAAATTTGCAATTTCATGTTTCAAAATGCAAATGTTACTGTTTGTAATGTGTTTGTTCAGAACATAGTGGTTTATCGTGGCTCATGTTGAAAAGCGATATTCAAATCCATGGCAAAGATGTGGCAAAGACATTGCAAACGCACTGTTGAATTTAGATCAGAATGTGAACAGGTTTCGCAACTCTGATACCCGATGAATGCCTTATGTCAATATCGGGTCCCGATACTGGATCACATCAGTCTCATCTCTAATAATTATCATAGCCTTCTTACCTCCTTCCACTCAAGTTTATCCAGAGGTACTGGGGGGGATATAGCTTCCTATCACAGCTCACTCACTCACCCTTTAGTTGTTTCACAAACCTGTGTTCTTTGTTTCAACAGAGGGGGAAACAAACACATTGTGGAAGAGGGATTTGGCACTGCCCAAGTGTGTTGATGGATTTGGGGCCATTCAATCACAGCAAGAACCAGCCAGCGCCGCTTAGGTTTAGGCTGCAATCATCGGGAGGGGAAAGAAAGGATTCTTTCATGTGCTATTGCAATTAACAACCCCCATACCGGCATAATAAATCACCAATAAGAGCTCAAAGTGATTATTCTTAAGCAGGAATTTTAAAAAGAGAGGAAAAAAGGAGAGATGGATCTATTCTCTTGTCATTTCCCAACACGTCTTCCCGTTTCTCCTCTAATGCCGTTCACATGTCCAGGAAACCGGCCTGGCAGACAGCGAGTATAGGAAATCTATCTGCATGTTTGACTGTTTTATCTGGAGCCAGACTCGGCGTGTACTGTAGACCTGCCAGGACGCCACACTTGGACATCCAGTGATGGAGGATCTGCCTCCGTGTTTGCTTTCATCAAGCTACGAGAGCCGAGATGTGCTTAGATGTCTCTTTGAACAATTAGCATTAATTAAGTGGACCTCCCCACTTGTTTAGGTAGAAGCTGATAGCACTGTGTAGTACATGTTTTATTACAGTCTCCTGGGGGGAGCCTCTGTGAGTTCAGAAACCACTGTATTAGGGCTGTGTTGCAGAATCTCCTGGCATTCAAATCTTGTTTTCCAGATGTAAGAAAGCACATTTATTTGGTACAGGCCCCCAAAAATGTCTGATCATCTTGATTTAATTCTTTTAATGTGAAAATTAATGATCAAAATAATCATTCCCATTAATGGTGAATTACTGCAATCAAAATATGTCAAAAAGAATCGCTATATATATATGTACATATATATATATATATATATATATATATATATATATATATATATATATATACTTTTTTTTTTTAACCATATTGTGCAATCCTACACTGTATCCTGCATGGCAGCACATATGGTTTGGGATCAAATGCGCTCCGTTTGTTTCAAATTGCCACTGTATTTATGTGATTAATATGGGTTTCTGCGTGTCACGCATTGTGAATGTTACAATAATAACTTGTAGCCATTTTGATTAGCAATGTTTCTTTTGTTTTACAACTTGTGCTCAGAGGAGGGTTAGCTTTGGTTTCTTGGTCTTTTGCTTTCACAGATATTTGTGGAAGTGTCATTCCCAGCTGAGACTGTTTTCAAGTGAGTCATCAAGACCTTCTTTACCACTCCTCTCCATCTCTCTTTCTCCCTCTCTTTCTATCTCCCTATTTCTGTCTCTCACATACATATACCGGTTGACCCATACATAGCTTCAACACAACGCAAAGAAATCTTTTTCAAGTACGTATGTTCAATGAAAAAATGGATAAAAAAAGAAAAAGTGAGTGAGAGAGAGAGAAAAAAGCCCTCCAGCCTCTTGTAAACATGCTGTAGCTAGAGAGGCTGTGCAACACTCTCAGTGCCACTCTCTCAACAACGCTAATTATCAACCAAAGACATGCTAATTACATAGAGCTTTATTGCTAATGTAGCAGGCCTCTATGCCAGCCGCCCACACTCTGAGCTCCGCTCCCCTACCTCTGTCTCTCCTCCCACTACACCTTCAGGCAAAGCAGCAACAGAGGGAGAGAGATGCACGCATTTTGTATACTTCTAAAGACGAAAGCTCTCTACAAATTTGAGATTAAATATGTCACATATCAGATGTCATATTTGAGGTCTTATCGTTCCTCTGAGGGGGAACTTTTGAAGATTTTGTCTACACCCCTAAATCCAGCCATTCATCTTGTTCTTGACCTCCTACTCATCATCCTGCCATCTCAACAGGAAGTCCGCTTCACCCCCCCCCAAACTCAACGACCCACCCACGTTCCTGCACCTGTGACGTAGCCTAGCAGCGGCACACAAGGCTCGGCGGGAGAGATCCAGCCCCCAGTTCCCCCTTGCTCCCTCCTCCCCCTCTCGCCCATGCTAAACGTGCTAGTGTCAGCCCTGTGGCCAATCCCGTTAGCACGCCGCAGCTAAGGCTGAAGGCCTCTTCAGATCGATTTCTCCCGCTGCGAGTCGCTCAGAGTCCTCCAGGGATCACGGTGTAGGTAGTACTCCGCAGCACTCTCCCCCACTAGGCTCTTTAGCGTCTTCCCCTGACACGGCTGTTTACACGTTAGCCATCCTCTGCTCTCTAATGGAGACACAGTTAAAGAGAGAGCTTCAAAGCAGGGAGCTCTCGTCACAGGCACTTGCTGAAACATGTGACAGCTCTCTTCATGGGTTGAGCTGGGGCAGGGTAATACACTGACTGTACAGTGGCTGAAGGGCTTGGTGCATAAAGGATATCAGTGCTCGTAGGCACACGAGGGATATGAGTGGATGCTAAATTGGTTAATGTAAATGATATAATGCATAGAGGATTATTTTTTATCCCTTCTGATATACTTGGATACGATTAATTTTCCACAAACTGTGGCAATTCATATTTATTTCTAATAAGACTTAAACTAAGCTTTGAAGACACAGTCTATATGTAAACAGCTTTACTGATTATTTAATGTTTTAGAGTTGCACAACATATAACTATGACAAAACTGATGTGTTTTTAAAAAGAAAGTTAGAACCTCAGTCACATTAATAATTCAAAGAAGGCTCAATAATATGAATTATAGGAAGCGAATAAAAGCACATACATATTGCAAAAAAGAATAAGCTGTTATTCTGTGTCTAGTGGATTTATCTGTGCCTCTAAACACTGTCCATGGTAATGCACCCAGTCCATTCTCTTTTTTTTCATCATTAAGGTCAGCCATATGTTGAGTGCTGTTGTATCCCTTGATGTATGGGCTACATTAACACACTACATATTTGACTGCACCAAATGGAAATGGTGATAGAACAACAGCAATAATAACAAAAGCAGACCACTGTTAAGTTTGCAATATGTTGCAATACATTAATTCATGCTGTTTTGTTTTCTTTACCTTCAACATAATTTGACTGGAGAGGTAATTATATAAAGGATGGGAGTAATGTAAGGCTAAATCTATTCCAAAGCAGAAGACAATTGATATCAATGTCTGTAAATTCAAAAGGTTTGTAGCCAGGTGCATAGTGCCATCTGGATTAGCAGGAGTGTTCCCGGTGGGCCTGACCATCCGGGCAACAAGCCCAGCAACACCCATATGAAAAGATAAAAACATGTCCCATGCTGTTTGATTCAGTGTTAGACTGGCCAGCCAGCTTTATAGGCGCATGAGTGCTAAGGGTATGCAGTCATTGCATCTCACTGCTCCTGACTTTCCCTTCTGGTCTTTTTTAAATCCTGAGCACACAATGACAGACTTGCTGTGTTTTGTAGGACTTTTCATTATCAATTAATCTGCAGATTATTTTCATGATTAATCCATTCATCGTTTAGTCTATAAAATGTCAGAAAAACTGTGAAAAATCACAATTTCCCAGAGCCCAAAGTGATCTTCAAATTGCTTCTTCTGTCCAACCAACAATCAAAAGCCCCAAAGATTCTGCATTTGCTATCATAAATGACAAAAAAAAAAAAAAAAAAAAAAAAAAAAAAAAAAAAAAAAAAAAAAAAAAAAAAAAAAAAACAGCAAATCCTTACATTACAGAAGCTGGAACCAGCAAGCGTTTGATATTTTGGCTTGAAAAATGGCTGAAATAATTCACCAATTATGAAAATAGTTGTCAGCTTATTTTCTTTATCAATTATTTGACTACCCATTGCAGCTCTAGTGTTGTGCATGACTTGTGACTAAGATGATCTAACAAGTTAACATTAAGCTGCCAGCAAGTGCCTGTTGAATTACAAACTGTATCTACAAGCTGTATCTACCATAATATATAAACAGAATTTAAAAAAAAATCCAGGCTTCATTTTAAATACTTCAAAAACTAGGCCATATCTCTAATAATTGTTCCACTTGCATTTGAATCATGAAAAACAAACAATATTTTAATGTTGAATTACAAGCAAACATGTATGAAATGTGTTTGACATCTAGAATTGTATATTTCATGTAATGATCCAGGAATGAAAAATGCCATCTGGATTTGCATATTTAACACCATATAAGCATCCTATTGCTTTAAAGAATCCATGTAACAAGCACACAAAGAACTGCATATACTGACATTTTCTTATATTTGAAATGAAAATTTATTCAACATTACTTTAATCAGCAGGCATGGTGTGAGTGTAAATGCGTGTGCGCAAGAGAAAGGGATAAACTCTGCATGAATGCAAGCATGTCTGTGCGTTTGGCCCACCACGTTTGTGAGAGCTCCAGTGTGAATGTTGCATAACAGGTTCATGTTGAGAGCTTAAGGATCCTGGAGGGTACTGGCGTCATTTCCTGCTTTATCTACCTGCCTACTGGCTGGCCTGACAGCGCTGTTTAACATCGCCTTGAGCCACACGAGCGACATGTGTCCAAAGCAAGTCAGATCAACATCCTCGTCTAAGAGGCACATCAATGGTGACAAGACACCAGAGGGGCAGGGGCTGGTGATTACACACCACAGGGGACAGTCTGAAAGGTCCAGATCAATGATAGGATGCCACTTTATTGTTACAAAGTACACACAACTCAAGGAAGCAATTAAAATAAACATATTTTCTTTAATTAATGAGTGAGTGAGTGAGTGAGTCTTAAAATACCATTTTTAAAAGTGATTGATATTCAGACTGAGCAGACTGACAAACTATGGGAGCAATTATTTCTTACACTATGTTAGGTGTGAAGACCAAAAGAGAGAAGTAAGGGTTGCTGAATGAGTCACAAATGCTGTAACCATCTGTCTGCCTGTGCGTTTCTGTGTGTTTGCATGAGTGTGCGTGTGTCTGTGCATGCTCCCGCGCATCTGTGCGCGCATGCATATGTGCCGTCTGTGTTTCCTTGTAACTTACCTCCACAATATCAGAGTTGGTCCTGCTCTCGTGGGGCTCGTTGTACTCGGTGTATTTAAGCAGGACCTTGTCCATGTCTGTGCTGGCGTACTGGAACAGCTTGTTGGTGCTGTTGAAGATGATCAGGGCAATCTCACAGTCACACAGCACACTCAGCTCATACGCCTTCTTCATCAGGCCAAACTTTCGCTTTGTAAATGTCACCTAGGTTAAAAAAAAACAAAACAAAACAGGAGATGAAGAAATTAGGATGATGATTAGAAGAGGTGAGAACAATGTATAAATAATTTCTATTCACAGTGAGGAATTGCAGATTTGTGTGCACACATGCAGTGCTGCTGAACTGAATCGGGCACTTCAGCTGCAACGATTAATCAGATAATCCATTATTAATAGATTATTAAATGAATCGCCAAGTATTTTGATAATTGATTAAACGACTTGTGTAATTTTTTTAAGAAAAAAGCTTCCTAAACGTGAATATTTTCTGGTTTCTTTACTCTTTTATGTAAATAAACTGAATATCTTTGCATTGTGGGCAAAACAGGACATTTGAGGATGTCACTGTGGGCTTTGTGAGACATTTGTGACAATTTTTGACATTTTATTGACCAAACAACAAATAGATTAATCGAGAATATAAGTGACAGATTAATCAACAATGAAAATGACTACCATTTTCATAATTGATTTATCTGTTGATGATTTTCTTGATTAGTTGTTTGGTCTGTAAAATGTCAGAAAATAGTGAAAAATGTTGTTCATTGTTTCCTAAAGTGCAAAATGCAAGACAACCCAAAGATATTCAGTATCCTGTGACAGTGATGTAAAGGAACCAGAAAATATTCACATTTGAGAAGCTGAAATCAGAGAATTTGGACATTATTTTATTAAAAAATGACTTATCAGATTAATCGGTTATCAAAATAGTTGCTGATTAATTTAATAGTTGATTAATAATGGAATAAGTGATTAATCGTTGCAGCTCTAAATGAAAATAAGCGTTAGTTGCAGCCCTCTCTGGCACCCGTATAATCAAATCAACCATCTTCTTTTTGTACTAATCATTTAATTATAGCAAAAAAGACCCGACACATTAACTCTGTAATGAAGGAGTGAACAGGAATCTGACATATTAACTTTTCCTTTTTAAAAGGAGTAGTTCTCAGAGAAACAGAATTAAAGGAAAGTGAAGTGTACTGATGGTTCAACACCGCCTGACTGTAACAGTCCATCCACGATACCAGGAAAAAAGAAAAAAAAAAAAGAAGCTGTGCGTACATTTAAGGAACTGAAAACACTCTGTCTCAGACAGATAACGGTAAAGAAGATCAGTTATTGCTTGTACATCAAAGTGAGCAGAGGTTCATCATGGAACATATGTCACGTTAAATCGTCCCTTTCATAATGCCTGAGTGTGGTTGCGCTCTCACTCCTGCATTTACAGAAAAGAAATGCACATACATATAACTATTTTAATCTACCAAAAAAAGCTGAGGCATACTATTTTCTCACAGTGACATTAACACACGTTCAGTTGTGTTGCCCAATTAACCGCCTCTCATAGTGAATAACAAGCTATTGATATAAATAACGGATGGGTTCCCTGCCTGTGCTTGAAGCTGTTTGTGTGCGCTCAAATAGTGACAATGCACTCAACTTAAACCACAAAAATTGTCTTCTCTAATGGGGCCTTTTTTCTCTCCCTCTGTTTGTGGGTATGAGCGAGTGTGTGCGAGTGTGCGTGTGTGTGTGTATGAGGCCCAAGACTGGTACCTTTAATAACACGCGCATACAAGTGCCCACATTGTCAAAATAGAACAGCCTCTATTCCTCTATTGTTTGGATCAAAACTAGAGCAGTGAAAGTGAGTTAATTCCAGTGAGCTGCACCTGGTTTCTTTTCCAAGCCATGTGTGTGTAAGCTCTTTGGCTGTATGGGGAAAAAAGAGAAAAATGTGCCACTGCCAGCTTCCTTCTCTGAATAACACTGCTTTTTTTTTGTATTGAACTTTCTTTTATTTTCTTCTTCTGTGACTGTGTGTATTATTTACATTGGAGATCTGTATCGACAAAGCTTTTTACAGAGAGGAAATACTGCCAGGACTGTGCCCAGCTGGTAGCTAATGATCTCCGTTTGTTGATTAACTGCGTGTTTGTCTATTCTCTTCTGACACTTAAGTGGGCCAAAAAATACAGAATGAAAACCTCCCAACACTCAGTTAAACATGCTCTGAATACAAGAATTAAGTTTATTACTGCAGGCTATGTAAACCCTTAAAACCCCCTTTAAAGAACCAGTGTGTGGAATTAGTGGCACTCCGGACGAGCCCCCAGTTGTCACAAAGGAATGTGATAAGAAGGGAGTCCACACAAGAGTTTTCCTTAAAAACAAGGCTAATACAAATCATAAGACAGACAATAAGACAGTTATGCAGGCTGGATGCTAGCTGTAGGAAGGAAGAGGCATAGTGATCAGCTCGAAGGCCCTGGTGAGCGCAATCAACTAACGGCCCTCCCATGTCAGCCAATTTCCTGATGGGGTTGGCCAGGGCAACCTCCAAGACAGTGAGGAGGCATCACATACCTAGTGGTGAGCTTGTAGATTGCAACCAACTGAATACTCTTTACTTCACCCTCCCCTTCCAAGCATGCAGAAGAAACTACGGTGACCTTGAAAAATGCAAAAGGCTGTATCTCGAGTCAGCGTTTGGTTTGTCCATTCTGGGCTGATGTAAAAACTACGGCTGCAACTGATGATAATTTTCATTGTTAAATAATCTGTTGATTATTTTTATCTGTTAATCTATTGGCTATTTGTAGAGCCAGACAGATACATCAGCCGGCCGATATGATTGGCTCGATATTGTCCTATCACAGCTATATCGGTAACAGTGTATATGTTGTCTGAAATGTGAAAGATGAAAACTTTTTTTCAGAGAACATAATTCATGCATTTTTATATTTTTTTAATTGTTATTCAGTGTTATTAATAATACCAATGAAAGTTTACTGTTTCAGTGACCTGATATCATTTTGGACAATAAAGTTTATTATCAAACTGTAAAATATTATCCTGTCTCTATTACATATCTTTGTTACAAATGTTGAAGGCATTTGAGGGCTCACTGCAAAATAAATATCAATATCTCTAAACTTATCATTATCAGCCCCAAAAGTCCGGTATCAGTTGGGCCCTTTGCTCCATGAAATGTGAAAAATATCGATCTGTTTTCCCCAAGCCCAAGAGGATGTCCTGAAATGTCTTGTTTTGTTCACAGCCCAAAGATATTCAGTTTACTGTCACACAGGAAGACCTTTTTTTCTAAAAAAAAAAAAATCAAGAAAAGACAACAACTCAAAACTCAAAGCGATTAATCAAAATGGTTGTCGATCAGTTTAATAGTTGAGAACTAACTGATTAGATGATTAATCATTGTAGTTTCAGAAGAAAAATGGGGGTTCAACATGGTGGCCTCCCTGAAAGAGGGCCTGCTCCCTCTGCAGATACAAAGGGCTCATTCTAAAGTGATGAAAACACAACTATTCTTATTTTCTTGTGATTATACACTGATGAAAACATACTTATGAATATTATATTTCATTCCTGCCATATTCTCGCAATAGATCCAATCTGACACACTGGTACATTTAAGTTGAGATCTCTGTGTGTGGTTGATCAGGGAAATGCATGAATAGATTTGTGGCATAAATCTATCATGCATTGCCCTTCACATTTTCTCTTTACAACTCTGAGGTCTGAAAGAGGAGATAGGGTTCAATGGATATTGATAGATAGGTTTGGATTTCCTGAAATCATATCTCCCAGGATGAACCAGGGAAACCGAATCTCAAACTATCCCTCACATCCACCCTGTCTTTCTCTCCGTCTCCCTCTCGACTGAAAACCTTACATGAACCACTGTATCTTGGACCAGCTTCCCCACCTAAAAGTTTTCCAGTGATGTCACTGCGTCACGCCGAGCTGTGTGTCAGACAACTGAAACCAGAGACGAGGCATTCAAACTCCATACAAACTGGTGTGTGCGATGTCAGGTTCTGTACCTCCGCACAAACACTCATCTGATTCACCGATGGCATGAGGCAAAAAAAAAGCTCCCCTGGGCTCTAAATACCATGCTGACATTTACACAGTCATACGGAAACGTGGAAAAAACAAGCCTCATTTTTAACGCTGTAAGATCAAAGGTATCTTGTGACAATAAGATTAATTGTCATATCCTATCCACTCTGAGCTCTAGCACCCAAAACTGAAATGTACGCGTGCTAAAGTGGTCTGTCAGCCTTACAACAGCCGAGCTACAGTACAAATCGCACATGAGCGAGTAAATACGATGACAGGACTGTAGGACACGAGGTCGAAGCAGACTGTTCAGGAACAGGACATGTAGAGTGTTGTCTTCCCCTGGTGTTTTGATGCAAGGGGCACCAGGGGCAAACGCAGGACACAGCTAGCTGCCGGCCCAGCTCCGTTATCACCCACTCACTCAGTCACACACTCTGCTGGGGCCATTAATGTTTCAAAAGGTGGCACGTGGCACACGCAATGGGCTGGGTGGGAGTCCCAGAGGTCCAGAGCTGTTAGTCTCAAAGGGGGAGGTCCGACATGCTGGCTAACACATCACTGGACCACTCGGTAGTGTATACTCTAACACATAAAAGTGATAACTTGAACCATGAAGGGTTCTTCGGGTTGTCTCAATGGGAGAACCCTTTTTGTTTCCTGGAACAGCCTTTTATAAAGGTTCCACTTGGATCCTTTTAAGAGAGTTCTACCCAGAACCCAACATACAGTAAAGGGTTATACCTAGAACCATCAGTGAAAGGTTTAATCCAGAAGCCCCTAAGAGAGGTTCTACAAAGAACAATTCCATAGTGTAATGTTCTACCCGCAATCCTCTCTGGGTCATTTTCCACCAAATAAGCTCTGGTTCTTAAACTGGTTCTGTTCAACATTCTTGACGGTTTTGAGTGGATCCATTGCAATCAAGGGTGCCCAAAGAAAACCTGCTATTTTTTGGTTCCAGCAGGGCCAGTTCACTTTTGGTGGAAATGCTCAGAATGATTCAAAGTTAAGTTCTTGAATTGGAAGGAGGCCAGTCCCAGTTTTGTGGAAAAGGGCCAACAGCCTGGTGGTTCTATCCAGAACCTTTCCATCTCCTAAGGGTGCAAACAAGAATCCACCCGGGGTTTTTTATAGAGAATCTTTTTATATTCCAAGTGTTTTATCTAGAACCCAACTGGGGGGCGTTACAGGCAAGCTTTTTATTTTCCAAGGATTTTATTGAGAACACACTCGGGATTCTACAGAGAACCTTTTTATATTCCAAGGATTTTATTGAGAACACATTCAGAGGATTCTACAGAGAACCTTTCTATATTCCAAGGGTTTTATCTAGAACCCAGAGGGTTCTTTCTTTTATATTATAGTAAAAGAACCCGTGATGAAAGAATTCTTCAAGGATTTCAACAATCTTTGAAGAACTTTTTCTTCTAAAAAGGGTTCTTTGGTTGAAAGGGGTTCTTAATGGAACCCTTAGTCATACAAAGAACCCCTGACAAACCGTTTCTCAAAAAGGGATTCTTCAGAAGCAAATGGCTCTATGTAAAACCTCAGCCCGTCAAGAAGAACCCCTTTGGAACCCCTCTTTCTAAGTATAAGGTAACTTGGAAGAAACTTGGAAGATACTCATTCGCTGCTTCTCATTTCAACATGTAGAAAAGAAAAGCACAATCCAATCAAAGTTGTCTTGAGCCTAACACTTTAAATGAGGAACTGTGCGTGCCATTTCCCACATATTAAAATTCACACATTGACTGACTTTAACAACACCACAGGAAGAGAATGAGTGTGATTATGAAAAGCCTTAACTGACCAAACAATAACACTTACATAAATATCACACCGCACCCCCACATCTCAATCTGACACGTACAACCTGCTACCTCCAAATCACATAAATTACCAACGCTATGCACATACACCCATAAATACACCCGCATATCTATACAGAGCAGAACAAGTACACACACACATTTCAAAAGACAGTTGGCTTGCACATGAAGGCCGTCTTGATGGTAAATACCGGTGCAAACATCATGTGGGATGTGCTAATTTGTATCTCAGCTATGCAATTTTTATGTTCAGTATTCAATTTCACTGCTTGAGGTGACTCTGTCGTGACTTCATGGCTTCACATGATGCCATCATGTGACCCTGTTGGCCCATCAACATTCAAGCTGGTGATGTCACCACTTGCCTTTCCTGTGCAAGCTCAAGAACAGCTCTCTCGGCCCACACAGCAGCTGTAAACTAGTGCGCTCGACCTGTCTTCGAAGACCCATTGCTCTTCACTCTCAAAACAGACGCTGTGAATGGCACACCTGACCTATAAACATTTACAGATAGTTGTACATTACTGAAAAGGTTATAGTCTACCTTCATAAAATATATAAATATTATGGTGATGAACTTATGACCATTTAAAGTTTTAATATGTGCCATTATTTATAAATTTTGTATGCGAGGGAGCTAATTATTACTGTGCAGAAATCACAGTTATTTATACTGCAATATGATGTCTATACCGCCAGTTGAGTAACAATATCTATTTCTATCACTGAATGAGGCCTCTATCTTTGTTGTTAAACCAAAAGACCCATTGTAAAACCACCCGTATGTCAGTGTGGGTGTAATTTTTGTTTCCTTGGTCAGTGGCAGCTGTTAGACACACCACTATGTTAATAACAGAGAGCATGACGTTACAGCACATTTGCAACTGTGTGTGCTGGTGAAAGGGACCAGTGTAAGTGTGTGAGTGTGAACCCGACTGTGTCTTTTCACAGTAAATTGGTCACCATGGTGTGAAACCTATCTTCACACACACAAACATGCACACAAAGGGAAATTTTGGGGACCATCGTAGCATAATGAGACACTTAAGTTTCAAGCTGTCATTGTGAGCTTCTAAGAGAGTCTCTGTGAAGTGGTTGGAGGCTAAAATTCTCAACCCAGCGCACACATTTCTCGTAAAAAAGATGCAGGATGTGTTTATGAGGACAGCTCTCAAAAAACTCGGCACATAAGCAACACATATGCATTGTAGTTCTGCATCTACAACAATGAATCTTCAAGAATTTTGGCCTGAACGTCCTACACAATCTCACATCGGTTCATGAAAAAGTCAAAAAACCTAATTTATGAAATTTGTGTAAACAAATTTTCCTTTTTTGTGACACTCAGCAAAACTTTCAAACCAATGCGTTATCCATCATTGTTGTCTCTCTGTTGTCAGGTTACACTTGGATCTTGAGTACGTTTAGGCAACAAAAGTACTCCCATCTCTACTTTCTTAAAATAATCAATATAGACTATTTGCTTCACACGAAGGCCCATCCCCGGTCTCCTAAATTAAAGTCCTGCGTTTGACCCAGCCCTCACAACACAGACTTTCTCGGATATTTATTTAATGTTAGTCCTCATTACTTTGAACGTTGTGCTGATTGAAATTGAAATTTTTTGACTATTTGTGTAAATGTACACAAATCTGAAGATTACATGTAATGATTATTTCACAAACTGTTGTAATATTGGGCTCTCTGTCTCAAAGTCACTTTGAGTATTTGTCTTTGAAAACATTGTAAACTGTCAACATTAACCAGATTTCACATCATCAGTTTAACCTTCTCAGAGATTATTCATTCATAGAAAAGTTCCTGAAGACAATAAATTATAACACTCACAATTTTGGATCCTTGTGAAAGAGACCAAAACACCCCAGCCCTCCCATCATCCTACATTTACTAATACTATACACACGAATGCCTCTGTCCATGCTGTTATCTAGTAACACTCTCAATTATACAAAATGGGCACTCACTCATAGGGGTAAGCATAGTGAAAATACATTGTAGATCAGGGCTGAACGATATGCAAAAAAAAAAACACATTGAAATTATTTTGACACATAATGAGATTGCAATATGAGTCACGATTTAAGTGTGAATACTAACTTTGACATTCATTTCCACTGATGTGATTTTTGCTGGGAAACTATTTTAAAACTGTATTTTCCTAAACTACTAGCTACTTCACAATGAAACCTAGTAGATCTTAACCACTTTCCATGATGGGAAATGATCACAATCTGTGTCTGGACTGAATGTTATTACACAAAGGTATAACTGAACTGACACTGAATAAAGTACAGGTGTGTTTGATTTCGGGACTGGGGCAGCCCAATCCTCTCTTAGGCAGCTTGAGGATGTGTTTTAAAGAGAGGATAGGGAGCAACTGTTGAGGTATAATTGGAAAAATTCAAAGTTTCTGGGGATAAATTCATAGTATCTGATCGCAAACATCTTGGTTGCAAACCATAGGTTCAATCAAACAGCCTTCAGTTTGATTAAAATCACTGTCACTGGTCATGGTTGTCATTAGATGACAGCCATGACCAATGAGCTGTGGCACTGTGCCATATTGTAGGGCTGAACAATATTGGAAAAATAACTGCAATTATTTTGACTGATATTGCACTTGCAATATGATTTGCATTATTACAGTGAATGATAATTTTTTATATTTGATCATTATCATTTTAATTGAAAGACATTTTAAAATGACTATGGTGTGATTTTTGTGGGGATCTGCACCAAACAAAGATGTTGTCTTACGTCTGTAGAACATGATGTGTAGGTCAGGATTTAATTTATAATGGCATTTTAACACATATTTTGCCTTTCACAAATACTGCACCTCATACAATTTGAAAATTGTAGTTGCACTTTGTAATTAAGGACCTAAACAACATGACCCAAAGTAGTTAGCTGCTGAAAAAGTTACTGAGATTTGAAAGTAGGTAAACTACCACCCAACTACTGCAAATTGTAGTTAAACTAGTAATTTAGGTTGGATGTAGTTAACTACACCCAAACACTGCCAAACAAACATGTTTGCTTACATCTTTAGATCCCTTTAGCACCACAATATTTCATTTATAGGTTAATGGTAAGTTGTGACGCATTTTACATTTACCAAAAAACTACACCTCCAGCGATTTGGATGATGCACTTGGCCATATTGGAAGTTCAATAATATTTCCATTAATTGTTCAGCCTTACACCCACCTTATTCGTTCAGCCCTATCCACCTCCACAACCCCATCCCAAGAGAGATTCAGTCACATGCACACACACACAAATGCATTCAGACACACACCCCTGTAAAACACCTGAATATGTCACCACATTTTCAGAGCATATTCCTCTCTTTTGTAAATTTTCTTTCAACACATTTTAATTCATTTTTTGCTTTTCTTTCTTTTTTCTTCTTCTGCACGTGTATGTTTGTGTTCTATGTAATTATATGTATGCTATCACTGGAAAATGACCAATAAAAAAATGAAATAAAATTATTAGTTACATTTCCTCTGGCAAAAAAGTAGAAAAACGCCCAGGATAAACAGAGGGGATGAACATAAAGGAGGGACAGTGGCTGATTCTCCGCCACATGGGTGAGAGGGGAGAGAGAAAGAGGGGAGGGAGGGAGGGAGGAGGAGGAGGGAGAAGAGAGGGGGCGGACGCACAGGAAGCACATTTGTATGCATTTCCTCTCATAACAGGAAGAGGCCAGTGGCTTCCCCTTCACAATGGCTTCGCTTCTGCTTCCCACCTCCTGCCTGCTTCCCTGGGGGAGGAGGAGGTGGAGGAAGAGGAGGAGTGGAGAGACAGGCACCAAAAACTGCTGGTTAGCAAACCAAACATGGCCATGCGGGGACACACAACACGCAAGCACGCACACACATAAATGTCAGTCAGCTATGGAGCAGCACGATTGGTCTTGAGACAAACACTTATCCCATTGTCAAGGGCCAAGCAGGAAGACACGGGCTTACGCAAAAGGAATAAGAGGAGCCCAAGACCTGGGCCTGAACTCTGCCTAGCAGCCAAAGAAGCTGTTAAGAGGGGCATTACGACAAAAGAGGCTTTGTCCCACCTCTAATATATGCTATGCTCTTCTATCTCCTCAAACGCCACTTATCATCCTTTTTCACGGCGCCTTCATTATACAGTAGGAACAGGAGGCAGCAGGCTCCAAACATTTCTTCATTCAGCGTCTGAAGCCAAAGTGTCCACTTTGAGCAGTTAAAACCTGTAGAACTGATTGAATGGTGTCTTAATTATGCCAATTTTAGTTATAGGTGTCTTAAAATACACGCCAGTTTAGATTGTTCTTCTTACCAGAGCTTGTAATTACATTTCAGGACAGCACTGTAATAGCTGGCTGGGCTCCTTCTCTCTATGCTCCTGTTTATGCTGAAAAACCGCAACTGGAAAAGGATATACCCACTGACTGAAAAAAAAAGTGGATGTTACAGTACAAGGCCGAAGTTAGTGGCCGGAATGACAAAAATAACCTTGTTGTCATTCATTTGAGGTGGATTAACTTCTGCTGTGGCACTAAGGCTGACTTTGTATACTTACTGTAAGGCACATTGTTTCACTTTTCGCCAATTTTCAGGGGGGAAAAAGTAGCCAGTTGGTTTAAACCAAGGGCAAGGGTTCTCAATTTTGTTGAATGTAGAGGGAGATGTTTTCCATCTTTAATCTATTTAAAAACTAAAATATTGCTAGTTGAGGCTTATTATGAAATATATTCTTCTTCTTCTTTTTCTTCCTCTTCTTGTTGTTGTTAACAATAATAATAAAAATAAGTGAACTACTGGTTTAAACTGAATTATTTGTTCCTACCAGGAGTGAAAGTAATGAATTAATGATCACTGATGCTCAGCTCATTTAGACTTTAGACTAAAGATGTGGAGAATCACAAACTTCTTTCAATTAATTGCCTGTTATTGATAATTTGTTTATTTGTAATGTATTAAAGATAACCTAATACTCTGAATAGTTTTTGAGAAAGCCTTTACTTTTTATTATTTTTAACACCAGTAGTTTTACTTGTAGTTGAGTAATATTTCAGTAATGTAACATTTTCAGCACTCTTTCTAATTGTTTTAGGCATTTCTGCTACAACACTAAGACACTATTAACCCAAGTTTTCACTAAATGAAGACCTCTTATTACAAGCGCAGCTCAGAATTTGCTTCTAGCAGTAAAAAAGGATAAGAAATATGGAAAGATGGAAATGAGATTATGAGCCAGTCCCACAAAGTAATTTTAAAAAAAAGCAAAGCTTTGTTTATCACCACACAACAGACTGTTTGCACCGTTAGAATATTTTTAAAGTATAGTCTGATTTTTACACATAACTTTGAACTAATACTGCACAATATGATAAAATATTTGGATATGATTTACATTAAGTGAGAATGATCATTTTTCTATCACAATTGTTATTTTCACTGGAAAAAAATATTAAATTAATGATGACATGACATTTGTACATTAACATATTTTCTTACAAGAAAGAACAGGATTTGTAGGCCTCAGCATCACTGCAGCACTACAGTACTTCATTATACATATATTTTACCTTTATCAAGAAATTGAGCTTCTGTGATTTGGATATTGCATTTCTGAATTCTGACTTTATTGTAATTAATTGCACAGCCTCTTTTGACATTTTTTTCATACAATTCCACTATTTTTTTGTTACGCCCTGATAAATAAACAGATTTTTACTTTGAAAATTAAAAGCCCGACATAACGAGCACTATAGCCGACAAAGGAAACAAAAGGGAGAAAGCTAGACACACCATCAAGACTTTTCTAGCGAGTGAAAATTACGAGAGAGAGGTGAGAGAGCAAAATGAACCATGTGAAGAACATGCGAATGAGAAACACGAAACAAGAAATAAGTTGAGGAGGCAAAAGAGAATAAAAATACGGAAGGGGAGAAGGTGAGAGCTTAGTGAGCCCTTTTCAGGTGAGGTCTCGCAGTGCTGAACATATGACAAAGAGGAGTGCCACTTGCTGTGGTAAAAGAAGGAGATGGTAGAAGGTGGGAAACAGGGAATTAGAGGAGGGGTGCAGGGGTGACTAGCTACCCTGTGGGCCTCATTATTTTCCTGCTGTTAATTTCACTTGCACATTTTCTCACCCCAGTGCTGTTGATTGGAGAGAAGAATGCTTTGTCGTAGAAACAAAAAGAGCCCTTATTTCAGCTGAAGCGCTGCATGGCGAGGGAAGAGACGCAGCGTATGCATGAAGACATAAAAAACGTGTATTTCTTATCTTCTGGTATGTGTTGGTGTGAGTGTTGTTTGTGGGAGTTGGGAGATCCTGTTGTTTTACTTCCTGTCGCTGATGACCTGATCCATGTTTAACCTTTGGCCCTGGGTCCCTTCCCCCTTGAAAACCACATGTCCCACACAAACACACACATACACACAGATTTGCACAGACAAGTCATCCTAAATTAAGCCCACTGAGTGCACTGGCTGGAGAGGTAACACTAATTAGAGCCAATTGCAGCAAATTAGTCGATCCCCAAGACTGACTCCAGAGAGATACGTGTGTTTTAGATGTGTACATGTATTTACAAGCATGCATTTGTCTATGCTGCAAACAAGACATTAAACACACCATAAATGCTGTGTCTCTATGCCACACACACACACACACACCTGTGCATGTATCTCGTACTGTAGGTGTGTGTGCCTATCTGTGTGTGTGCTAGCAGTTGCAAGAGAGTCTGCTCTCTGTGTGCCGCCCATGAGTTTATGGCACAGGGGGCTCTTTCATGTGCCCGAGGCTGGGAGAGGGTCTGAGTGGTCGGGGGGCTTGGAGCCAGGGCTCACACACTGCTGCCCACTGTCCAGAGCTCCGGGCAGCCAGTCAACGCCAGGGAGGCCTGGTCCTTCTGCCCCTGCTCTGGGGAAGTGTTTCGGGGCCTGGGGGTGGCAGCCCAAAGTGGCCGCCCAGAGAGAGCTAGGCCCTGTGCCCGCTGTGATACCGCTGCTACAGGGAGGGCAGGGGTGAGGGGGGGGCAGAGCAGCCCTGTAGGTGGCAAGGTAGCGTTGACAGCCACACAGAGTGGTGCCACTCCAAAGAGGACTTCTCTGTGAAGTGTGTATGCAGACATCTAAGAATCAGGGGGAATGTTGCACTGGCTTTATATCGCTATTTTGGACTGAAACCGGGATTGAACCTTCCTAAATCCTGCCCCTTTATCCTCTGTGCTCCAGTAACAGTTGGTAGCTTGGTACCTCAGTCAGCTTTTTCCTGTCCTGTTTCCTTTATGTGGATTCCTTTTGAAGTTGGTTAAAAGACGTTGCTGGGGGACAAGTAACATATATTCTCATCTTGAGTTAACTAATTAAGTTAAGTTAGGAAAACGCTAGCTAACTAATCAACATCAATCCATTAGCTAGCTAGTTAGCTCATGTTTTGATAACATTATCTAGCGGTTTGCAAACATTACAAAGTTGACCAAGTTTGCTCAACCATTATTGAAGCACAGAGCAAAAATGGGCGGGACTTAAGAAGGGTCAACTATACAATTATCATTATAGCAGTGGTTTTCAAACTAGGGTCCAGGGACCAACAGGTGTCCTTGACTGGGTTCAAGGGTGTTGCCAGCAAAAGGAGAAATACAATGTTTTAACTTTCATCACACTTTTCTGAAGTTGGAACAATAAGGAAAAAAACAGGCTTTGTTGTTTTGATTGATTGTAATCTATAGTCATCCTAGTGTGATCACTGATTGAAATTTAAAAAAAAATATTAAGAGGGGATTCCACTAGGGCGGCATCTAATGATTATTTTCATCATTGATTAATCAATTAATTATTTTCTCAATTAGGAAAAAAAGAAAAATGTTGATCAGTGTTTTCAAAAGCCCAGGGTGATGTGCTCAAATGTCTTGTTTTGACCACAACACAAAGATATTCGGTTTACTGTAAGAAAGGAGCAAACAAACCAGAAAGTATTACTTTTTTCTTAAAAAAATATTCAAAGTAATTAATAAATCACCAAAATATTTGCAGATTAATTTAATAGCATTGACTATTCAATATAATTTTTTATATACTACTATTGTAACAAAGTTTAAAAATCTGGTATCTTGACACCCAACTTTCATACTATTTATTTTGTACAATCATAAAAACAGTATTAATCTGTTCAACACAGAAAAGCTTTAAGAGGATGGAAAAACTTTATAGACATGAAAGAGTAAAAGTATGTGAAGAATGTGAGGTTGAAAGCAACACTATACAAATTCCTCTGGTGTTTATTTGGCTTGGGCTCTGGAACATTTCCTCAAAAAGGAAGTGAAAATATGCAAATCTAACACTTCCGTTTTTTCTTTTTTTTTTTCTTTTAAGAAGAAAATTTAAGTTTCTGTCTGTCTCCATCACTGTCTTGTGATGTCCGCCTCTACAAAATATGGTGATGTCATTTTTCTAGGCCACAGGTTGAATGACACTGAATACCGTGAGCTCTGCATGCATGTGGTGTTTTCCACATGACTCCATGACATCATGTCAGAAGGAACCACGATTTTGACCTAAACAAACAACAAACTGAGTAATCTATCATTTTAGAGATCAAAACAACAAAATCCAGTGATATATTGATTTTCTTTTCCCTGAACCCTTTCTCCCTCCCCTTCTCTCCTCTCCTCCCTCCTCCTCGCTCTGTAAGTAAAGCCCGGATATCTCAGGCATCGATTCCCCTCAGGTGTCCTTCCTGTCTCCCTCTTTCCCTCCTTATCCGCAGGAGCCGGAGTGCCTGGTGCAAGTGGCGGGCCCAGTCTAAGGTGGGATGAGAGAGAAGGGCTGAGATAACAGTAAGGAGGAAGTGTGGGTGCTGCTGCAACACGATAGCTTCAGTCCTCATCTAAAACTCTATGACCTCCTCCTTGCTCTTCCTCTGGTCTTTCTGTCGGCCTGTCTCTGTCTCAATAACAAATACATAAATCAGAACAGAGGGCAGATGCATACTGTCACACATCCTCCATGGCCCTTTTAAATTGATGTTTCTATGAATCTTTCTCATTTTCTACTGTTTCTTCTTCAGATGTGACTCCAAATCAGACCTATTCAACTGACCACCCATCATCCAAATCCAGCCCTTTACCAACCTCAAACCAGCCCTTTGAACATTTATAAATACAAAAAAAGTAGAGTTGTGTGATTGTATTATATAAGCTGCTAAAATTTAGTTAATGGGTGTTTACACTGTTTATTAGAAGATCCATTTTTTATTAGTGCGATAATTAGCCTGTTCATTGGTTGTGTCTGTTGTTAAACACAGAGAAATGTACTAGTTTGAAAAGTTTCAACTTAGGCTGTTCAAACAGCGAGAATTTAGAAGCATCATAACTTACTGCAAAAATATGTTAAATTCAATTACGGCTGCAACAATTAGTCGATTTTTGGATTAGTTGAACTAAAGGAAATTAGCTGTCGGCTATTTTGATAAGCGATTAATTGTTTCAGTCATTTTTCAAGCAAAAATGTCAACCATTTGTTGGTTCCATCTTCTTAAATGTGAGGATTTGCTACTTTTTTCGTTATTTATGATAGAAAAGAAGCCTTTGGCTGGACAAAAGAAGCAATATGAAGATGTCACTTTGGGCTCTGGGAAATTCACAATTTTTTGATATTCTGTAGACTAAAAAAAAAAGATCCATTAATTAGGAAAATGATTGTCAGCTTAGGATGAAAATAATCATTAGTTGCATCCCTAAATGCAACATTATGTTTATTAAAACAATAAACTTCTAATCTGGGATCACATAGGTGCATTGTTTTTCCCTGTACTTTTATGCAAAACTAATAAAGTGGGGGAAAAAAATAAAAAGGTGCATTGTTTTACACAATTAAATTCTAAACATGAAAAATGTAAATGTTCAGCCCCCTTGGCACTTGACTTTTTACGCCTGCTGTATAAGCACCACATTTTGAGACGAGAACGCTGTGTAATGCAAACAGTAAAATCATGATTCCTGGAATTTTCTTCTTTATCTCAGGTCCACTCACATTCTGACTCCCCCCTCTCTCTCCTCTTGTTACTTACAATTACACTTATTGAGATGAGTCTCGAAAGGGGTCACAATCTGCTTCAATTACTCCTCCAGTATTGACCAATCGATTCCCTGAGCCTCCTTGTGTCGCTTTCCTCCAGCCACAAATGACTGTGTTTGATAAAGCGCGCTGTGAGAAATGGTTGTGGACTATTATCATGAATGTCGGACGATGAAGACGTGGAAAAAGCAATGAAGCGGGGCTGTGTTCAGACAAGGTGTGGGTGTGTACGTGCGTGTTTGACCTGTGATCCAGGGGCCACGTTAGCAGCGTATGGATCCAATTGGGCTGCCAGGAAGCTGACAAAGTGTCAGTGGTCAGTCGTGCCACAGGAAGTGATCAATTGTGGGCCCCGAGGGCAGTGAGAGAGCTCTGTCTCTATCTAGTTCCTGCCACAGACGGTGGTGTCTGCCTGAATCATGCTGTCCACAATTTATTATGCCTCGCTCAAGTAATGCCAGCTGTTGTTAAAAAGCGTCTTGCAGGAATTCCATTGTTACATTGTTAGGTTTGTTATTAGGCCATTACTGTGTACAGTATCTCTGATTTAAAGGTTATGGGGATTTATTGGCAGAATATGCCAGAAATTGAATATTATATTCATAAGTATATTTTCATTATTGTGTAATGCCCTGAAAATAAGAACTGTTGTGTTTTCATTACCTTAAAATGAAACAAAACTCCTTTTTTTACAGACATAAAACATCCATGGATAAAAAATTTATATGACAAAGATCTTGTTTGTCGTTCGAGGTGTCCTGTCAACAGTTTTCCAGAGATCTTTTTTATAATGGTGACTTATGGGGAAATGTTTTTTTGGCCAGAGCGGAATTTTTCGCTCTAACTCCACAAGCGGCCACTGGAAAAAACTGGAAGGAAGGCTGAACAGCAAAGCCCTATCTCAACGTTTCTCAAACTTTTTACCCTGTGTGACACATCAGAAAATATTGAGCTCTCTACTTAACATCCACTTCATTTGCAAAGCGGCTGCTCAAAATATTCTCCTCCTGTTCTGCACTGCAATTCATTTTCAGCCTCTACATTTTACATTTCAATATGTCTGACATTCTTCCCTGTACCGCCAGAGGAAGCTTGCACACCAGTGGTCCATGTACCACAGTTTGAGATTCTACATTCTGTCTAGTTCATTATACATCTATGGTTCTTTTCCATGGATGCCACTACATTGCACTCTTTCTTTATAACGAAAAAACAAATCAAAAACCTAAAGTAACCTAAATCAGTCTTTTGCGTTTTTCGTGAGTTTTGGGGCCACTGTAGATTTTCTTACATGTTAGGAATGGGATGGAAAAACGCAATCTGAGAGGTCAGTGCTGGATGCCACTAAATCCTACGCAATGGTCCTTTAAAAATGTATCTCCTCTGCTCTGCAGAGGAAATCTACAGCCGTCCTACTGTTACTGATTTAGCTCAAGAAAAATACTGATTCAGTGTTTGTCTCCTTCATCTCCGCCCTGTGTCACTTCAGACCATCCCATCCCTGTTTGTTGGTTTGTTTATGTTTTCTCCCACCCTGCCTCTCTGGTGCTACCACCCTCTGCCCGGTAATATTCCACTGCCAGTGAGCTCAACTGGGTGGCATGGTGTGAGAGGTTGGGTGTGTGAAGGGTGCTACAGTTGTGTGTAGGCTGCGGCCCTCAGAGCGAGCGATGATATGCAGAATGGGTTTTGGAGAATTACAAATGTTCTCATGCAAATCCCTTTTTGGAAACATCCTCCTGGTGCCCTCACGCTGGTTTGTTGGGCTGAGGGGAAACAAACCTGCCATTATAAGCCAATGGAACTCTTCCACCCAAAGCAATATCCCCGCGTACACTTCTCTGTCGCCCAGTTCACATATTGCCCAGACTCCCAGAAGACCTTCATTGTTGAGGGCTGTGTGGGGTGTAGGGTGTTTCTCCTTCCTCCCCCTTCCACCCCTCCTCTTCCCCACCCTCATACTCATCCATCCTCCCATCCCCCAGGGACTTACCTGTCTGTTGCGTTCATCCATAATCCGCGTGATCTGAATCTTTTTCCTCCCC
Source organism: Lutjanus campechanus (assembly GCA_027495735.1). Taxonomy (NCBI): domain Eukaryota; kingdom Metazoa; phylum Chordata; class Actinopteri; order Lutjaniformes; family Lutjanidae; genus Lutjanus; species Lutjanus campechanus. The sequence continues at coordinate 30,003 of JAJHUR010135856.1, read as the reverse complement.
ATCGTCCCCGTCTCTTTCTTTTTCTCCTCTTTCTAAAGAACTTTATGCTTTCTTCACTCTCCTCTTTCTTCTTCTTCTTTCTCTTCACTCTTCTGCTCTTTCTTTATCTTTTTTCTGCTTTCTATTTGTTCCAATCAACTCAAAGATTCCAGCATCCGTACCTGCAAGAAAGAAACGGGGAGGGGGAGAGAGGGAGAGGATGAGCATTAAATGAAATGAAATATGGCAAAATACTGAGAGAAAAAATAATAAAAGTGGCATCATGGCAGCCACAAGGGAGGGTGAAGAAAGACAAAGAATCTGTCAACAATGTTGTGAGAACCGCTGTGTTTTTCACTGTCGATATCATGCAAATCAGTTTTTGCATTTTTTTCCCAGGCACCGACTATGAGAGGAGACAGCGCTGTCAGGATCTCGCTTCGTTCACAGAGAGTTTGACAGTGTTTTGGAAGTGCCGCTAACTTAAACGCTCTAATCACCAACACTGTAACATTACCTCCAGACTGAGAAATACATTTTGTTTCTTCCCACGAACTGCACTGTATTGACAGTGGAACTGCCAGACACAGATTTTTCTACTCTATCTGCAGCTCATCTCCAAAATGGCAGACGAGAGTCGCAGGATGGAATACAGATGTAAAAGTGAGCGCAGTCTTGCCATGTTCTGGTAAAACAAAGCCAAAAAAACAAAAGGAGAAGAAAAGAAAAAAAAGGTGCCAAGAGTGATCTTTTGAAACATGGTAAAAGAACGTTTCTTAGAGACAGAAATCAAACAAAATTCCAACATGAACTTAATCCAGCTGGAGACATTGCATGTCAATGGGTGCATCTGAGGAGCATCTGAATCAATGCACTTGTGTGTGTGCAGATGAGTGTGTCTGTGTGTGTGTGTGTGTGTGTGTGTGTGCAGATAAGTGTGTGTGTGTGTGTGTGTGTGTGTGCACCCGTGTTGAGGCCAGCAGCTGATGAGCTGGACTGCATGTGCGAAGAAGAAAGCCGCGCTCCAAAAAGTTTGCGTGAGTGAGTGACTGTGTGTCCGTGTGAACGTGCACATGTGTGTGTGAGTGCACACATGTGTGTGTGTTCTTGTGTTAGTTTGGCTAAGCCAGAGCTCCAGTGCATCTCTCCAGAGTGCTAAAGTAGGCCAACCCAATCTATCTCAGGGAGGAGCAGAAGAACTGTTGTTGTGTTTTCTTTTGACAGTAGAGGTGATAACGTCCCTCGTTATGCAAATGAGCATCCCATTATTTAAGCTCAGTGCAATGCAGGGGAGCTGTCAGCGCCGTCACATAAAAAAAAAAAAAAAAATCCTCCATCTACCCTGCCTTTTTTTCTCTACTTTCCCCTTCTTCTCTCTTCTCTCCTTTCTGAACCAGATTTCCGGCACCTGGCAGCACAAGCATCAGACATTGATGTGGAAGACGACACCGCTTCACCAAAAGACATGTCAGTCTCAGTCTCTCTCTCTATCACTCTCTCCCTCTCTCTTCTCTCACACACCCTTGCTCTCTTCCTCACTCTCTCATATTCTCTCCCGCACACATACATGCACATTGTAATGCACTTCCTTTTCCCCCTTCTTTCCTTTTTTTTTTCTTATCTTCCCCCTAACCTGAATCCATGTATTTATTGAGTAACATGCATGAGAAAGCACAAGAAAGCTCCAAACCCCTGAGGTGAGCGCAGCACATTGCTATGCACTTGACCTCTTTGTGCGAGAGAGTAGGACACTGATAATGAAAGCGCGTAATAGGGACATCCAGGGATACTGTGGCTCTTAGTAACAGACCAAGGCCTGTAGTGGTACAGTAGTGCATAACTGTGGATCTTTTCACGTGTAACAGAAAACACAGGCTGTGTGTGACCTGTGTCAGTATCGGCACTCAATATCTTTAAGGTATCGACTGTAGGGATGCAACTAAAGATTATTTTTATTATCAATTAATTTGGCAATCATTTTCTCTATTAGTTCTTTTGTCCATAAAATGTCATGAAATAGTGAAAACGGTTGATCAGTGTTTCCCAAAGCTGAAGATGACGTCCTCAAAAGTCTTGCTTTGTCCACAACCCAAAGATATTCAGTTTACTGTCACAGAGGAGTAAACAAAACAGGAAATATTCACATTTGAGAAGCTGAAGTCAGAGAATTTGGACATTTCTTCTTAATAAATTACTCCAAATGATTAAGTGATTATCAAATTAGCTGGCGATTAATTAAGTAGTAATAGTAATGGTAGTAGTTGACTAACTGCTGCAGCTCTAATCGGCCGAAATAACCCACAACAAGTAGTATCAAAACTTCTTCATTCCAGTGATACCTGCATTCAATCCTTTTTGTACTTAGATTTGACACAGAGTTCAACAGTAAGGATTGCTCATTTCGTTAATAAATAAATATATAAAAGAGATTTTCCACTTTTTTCTATTAATTGGCATATTAAAGTTGCAATTTGAAAAACAGGGGTGGACATTTTCCACTATTTTCTGACATTTTATAAACACTGCAGCCCTAGATTATACAAGAAATTTAACTTTAGTCTTTGTTGTTATTTAATAACCACTAATAAATAAGCCAATTTGTACCAGGCAAGTAAAAACTGACTTCGGGGGAGTAGATTTCATTAAAGTTGAACCCTGGGTGTATTTGACAGAGATGGCAGTTCAGTGCTCCCAAAATGTTCTGAAGTGCCTTCAGGAATGCTTCCAGATGTTTATCAGATAAAGTAGGAAAAAAAGTGTCAAATTAAGTTCTCCATTGGTAACGGTATCACTTTCAGGGTATTGGTATTGTAAATCTTTAAATGATACCCAGCCCTGTGTGTGCTTGTTTCAAAATCTACTGTATAGCAGTGTTTCGTCTTGTTTGGTTCAGACAGGGCTAGTATGATGATGTAGAGTAGTGTATAGGATGTGGGTAGGACTTGATAAGTAGTCACTCCTTTTCAGACATGTATAATTTATTTCTGCTGAATGTTTACTGTGAAGTTCATTTGTTACTCTTGTTTTTCTGTGTGTTTTCTCCTTACTTGCATATTTTATCGTTATTTTTATAACACGTTCTAAATAAAATCCAATCTTATCTAATCGAATCTAATGTGGGCTTGCTGAGGCCATATGCATAACACTGACTGAGAAAATATATTCATTTTTTAAGGCATAGCATCACATCGATTATTATGTATATTATTCTCTGCCAAAAACTTCCATCACACAAAGATGGAAAACAAAGTGAGACAATACAATATGAACAATGATGAAATGCATGACAAAAAACTTCCTGAGTTGATGGTTTGGAATACGCCCACTTATGGAAGAAATGAGATACAAACATAAATGCATCATTTGGCAGTTAGGACAACAGCCGGACTGCACCATCATAATAATAACAAGATCTAAAATAACTTTGTGGCAGCTCTGAAGAGGCTATCCAAAACATTTTAGCATTGCTCTGCGCAAACACACCCATCCATAGACAGAAAAACAAAGAGCTGCCCTCTGGAAGAAAACAAAGGAGGATGTTGTCAGACAAACTAGGATTACAAGCCAACACCAAGGCGCTTGGCACAAGACAGCCAGACAAGGATATCAATCAAGCCGGCGTACCTCAATCACAGGCTGACAGCATCATCCCCTCCCAGTCTTTGTACTCAACACTACCCAGCCCGGGCATCGCTCCAAACAAGGAGGCGTTACCTCTGTGATCCCTGCCTCCTGGCCTCCACCTCCTCCTCGTTCCTCCCACAGCCCGCTGAGCAGAGCTGAACCTCTCAATGTCAACAACCGCTGGGGCAACACCTTAGGCCTTACGTAACATTAACGCTAAGACTAAGCCCGTGTCCTGAACATTTAATCCCTGCTTTTGGCTCCCAGCGCCAGCCAACGCTCCCTGAGGTGAGGCTCTGCTGCCGCTTAGCCCCGTGTCGGTGCCTCCCCGCCTCAGCCGACCCCCCCTCCGCTATCCCTTCTCACTATTGCCTCCTCTTCCTCCTCCTACACACAAGTTCCCTTCCCTCCATCCCCATCTTCTCCTCGCCACCACCCCCTCCACTTCTCCTCACACCCGCCCCCGTCCCATATGAGTGCCAAGGCAGCTCCTGGATAAGAACTGAGCACCCACCTCCTCATCGGGCTCCCTTCCCTCTCCCTTTCCATCTCCTGCCTCCCTCGTGGTGGATGGAGCATCACTTAACTTAACAGATTACCACTGAATCACTCAATCCAATTTAGCCTCATGACGCCAAGACAGTGAAACGGAGGGAAATGCAGGAAACAAGCACCGCTTAGTGAGCGTGGTCAAGTGGCTCAGGACAGTAATCCTCAGCGGGAATTTTTCGCAGGGGACCGTCACTGACACCTGACCTTGAGAGGGCAAATGAGGTGAGAAAGAAACAAGAGGGAAGATGAAGACACACAGAGCGAGACAGAAGAAAGAACTAACAAGCTTGTGCACATTAAGCCAATTTACTAATCCCAAAGTAAGGCGCAGGGGAAGAGGGAATGAGCTGCGGAGAAGGAAGAATACACAAAAGCGTTTCTTTATCTTCTCCGTGGAGTCTGACTAATGGTATGTCTGCGTTCACACCAGGCTGGAAGGAGGCCGGAGCGGGAGCCCGCTAAGGTCAGAGAGCACGCTGGCACCCAGCAGAAAGAAGGGTTGCTCCTCTGCTTGTTTTATATCCTGGGTCCCAACTCTCTGTGCTTTGAGTTGGAGAGGTGACAATGAAAAGAGAAGGAAGGGTGGAAGAGAGAGGAAAACAGAGGGAAGAGAAGGGAAATGGAGTGAAGCATAAAGAGGGATCTTTTTGAACAGGCACCAGGCCTCTCCAGGGGGAGGGGAAGAGCTGTATCCACGACCCTCCCATCTGTTAAGCAGACGGACGGAGAGAGAGAGGGAGGGAGGGATGAAGGTTGGGGGGAGGATGGAGAGGGAGAGATGAAGAGGGAGCAGCGATTCAGCACATAGATCTAATGAGCATTCTCCCTCTCTGTGTGTCTCAGAAGTGGAGCTGAGAGGACGATGAGAACATATACACTCAGTGCACCACAAGGCTTGATTCTAGGTCGCCTCTCTCCCAAGTGTTTAGTCACTAAAAACTAATATACAGCACATGGCGCTTTTTCACATTCTAATAGACGGTCTGCAGGGTGCTTGTTAATGTGGCTTTGTTATTGAGGACAGACACTGAAGACGAGGGTGACAGAAAGAGGAACTTTACCTTGACTCATGCTTGGGACTAATTCGTCACTTTGAAAGACAGCTGCAGAGTTTTGTTTGTGAGTGAGGAGAAGGGAGAAGGCATTTATCCGAGTTCCAAGAACAAAAGTTGCTATCAGATTATTTCTGCATTCAGAGAATTGTGTCGTAAAATGAAACTGGTGTGCCTGTGAATGCAGCGTGCGCAGAATTCTGCTGATGCCGATGTTCTCGAATCCTAATTCTACACGTTATAGCAAATTGGGGAAGGTGATTTATCATGACAGGATTGGCGATGTTTTTCCAAGAAACCCCACCTCGGCAGCGCAGCCTCCGCTCATGGTACATCTGCAACACATTTGGTAATAGCATGTGTCCTGAAGAAGAAAAAATACTGTATATAACGCCAGTATCCCCTATCCTCCTAGGAAATGTGGTTGTGAGGATTTGAAATAACATATTAGACTGCAGTAAGTAAACCTTTTAGGAGGTGTATGGTACATTAAATAAACGCTCTCTCTTTTTAAATAAACTCCCATTTCCTTGAAGAGGAGGACGAAAAAAAAAGACGCTTTAATATGGTTTTCCAAATACAATCTGAATGTCAGTACACACTCGCAGTGCTCCATTTTTTACTTGCGCATTTCTGTCATGTAGGAGATTTTTTTTTCCTCGAGAACATTGAAGTTTTTTTTTCCATGTGTAGATTTTTTGGTGTTTTTGATGCAGCTATATTTGCGCGTGCAGGCATAAACGTGTGTTTGTGGGTGCGTTTATGTGTGTTTGAGCTTTATTTGGAAATAGTGGTACACAGCACTTTATCTCCTGTCAGGATGGATGGAGATATAGCAGCAGAAATGAGAGGAGGGGAAGGATCAGGCAAAGGAGCGAGTCGATGGCCAGGCAGGATGGGAACAGAAAAAAATGTGTATCAGGTCTCATTGTGCCTCTAATGTCATTACAGGCAGTGACTCCTCTATGTGGCACGCCGCACTACCCATCTGTCAGAGCGAGATAGGCAGGGTGACGAATGGCTATCACTGCTACTTCCCTCAACCCCCACCACCCCCACCCCCCCACACACACTCTAATGTCTGTATCTTTTTCAAGTGCTGGGGGAGAAGAGTGACCTAAACCTGGGCGGTAGCCCACGCGTAGGTGGGCCTCTATGGCTCTGAATCTCAGCAGATATTAGGGCTAATTTAACATGTTAGCGGCTAAAGAGATTAGCAACATGTACATCTGGGGATTAGAGTGATAGCGGTGGATCATCTTATAATGTGTTCATTCCTTTTTTCTTTTTTTTCTCCCAGTGAGCGTTCTAGCTAAACTTGAATTTGAGAGGCTGCAATGTGTGTGTGTGTGTGTTCTTATGTGTGTGTTGGAGAATATGTCTTCACCTGTCTCTCTATATTAGCTCATGATTTAGTCGGATCATTAGTGAGACTGAGACAGTTTCACATGTATTCTATTTTCAATCTCTATGTGCCTTTGAACTGAGACACCTGTCTATTGATGAGGAGGAAAGTGAGCCAATAGCCGCCGGTTGGCACAAGTTTTACACACTCTGTCAAGCACTCATAAATGTGATTGACATTATGGAACAAAGTATATTGTTATAAGTAGCAGCTCAAGCGCTATGAGACGAGCTCTCAATTTCTCCCCAAACCCCAGTTCAACCAATTTCTCAACTTAAAAACTTCATACTTCAACTTTAAACTTAATTGATTTTCACATTAATGGGACTCTGCCAGCGCTGTTTCCCCTCTTATCCTTCTATCCCACAGCTCTGCCCCGGGGTCTTGGAGGACAGAAAGACAGGAAACACACACACACACACAGAGACAGCTTAGAGGAAGGATGTGACATCAGCAGGCGCAGACAATCAAAGGTGCCAAAGGTGCTTCCTTCCCTAAATCACTCTGTTCACTGAAATGGGGAATCAAAATGCAATTGCCAATAGACATGCCAAAAAAAAAAAATAGCTCTCTGAAAATGACATTATTTTGAGTTCCCTAAAATGTTGCTTTTGCTTTATATGGCCCATACACTTGTGTATTAATAAGAGAAGTCTTAATCAAAACACTTAAGTTAAAAGTCTTAACCAATAGGGTAACAGACAAAAAAAGCTGACTGGGTTGAAAAATTAATTGTTCAAAACAAATCTTCACTGTGCAAAGCATTTGTTTATTCTGCTCATATAAATTATATTCACTTTTTAATAAATTTAAGATTTTAAACTTAGAAAAAAATTGCATGAAGCTTATTTTGGGTAAATCCCTGTGATTAGAGGGGCATAATATAAGAGCATTAATCAGCATGAATAAAAATACTTTTTTTGTACTTTTTATTGTCAGTTCTATTCAGCACATTAACTACAAAAACTTCCCCTCACAACGGCTATCAAACTGAAACATTTCTGAAGTAAAGCATATCACTTCCAGTGACGAGGCAATTAAGAGAAAATTCTTCTGTCTTAAAATTTCAGAAGAAAATCAAGCACTAAAGAAATAAAAGATGATATGTCTAAAATTACTTATGATGTGTCAGCTTTTCATGTAAAATGCAAAGTAGAATTTTAAAAAATGCTTACAACATTAAATTTAGACAGAGTTATTCTGTCTGTCTAAATGAAACAAATATTGCTAATTTATTTTTTGTCACATTTAATATGATTCATTGAGGTTTGTATGTTTAGATTTAGACACTTCAATGTTTATGAAGAGTTTTGTCAACTGTAGTGTGATAGTATCAGGTAATAACAGGTGGGTAGAAGTGGAGGTAGACGAGTACGCAGCCCTGCCCTTCGTTTGGGCAGCTGCGCGTCTCACTCAGCACCAGCAAACAGGGGCCTTGGGCCATCAGAGCTGCAATGGAGACAGGTAGCCATCCGTCAGAGCCAGTATGGAGACAGGTGAGAGCCGTCTTTCCATAGCCCATTGCTGACTTCCCCAAGGACAAAATGACTTGACACAATGCGTCAACCCCCCTCTTTGAATGGAGGCCAAGGGCTATAAAGCCACAGCTGCTAGGCCAACGGCAGACGAGCAAGAGGGCACACATGAAAGCGTGGCGAAGCTACACAGACGGGGACGGGGAGGAAGAGGAGCTGTCGTGGTTAAAAAGGCATTCCCTGTCGATTGTCAGCAGCTTGGTGTTGTGACAGTGGCTTATAGCCATGAGCGATAAACAAATAAACTTAGAGGACCGCAATGACAAACTCACCACACACGTACCCTTGTGCCAAGCTGGAAAAAATGGTATCAGAAAAAAAAAGGAGAAGAGAAGAAAAAGCAGAAGCATAGGCGAGCCACAATTTGGAGAGGCCCCGGAAAGGCTGGAATGAATCACCATTTAGTGCATTCAGTCTTTCCATGGCATGAGCATAAGGAGGGGCAATGGACGTGCTCAAGTATAAAGCAGAGATAGAAAAGATGATATAGAGAAAAAAAAGAATCAACCTAATAGAGGTGACACAGTGCAAGGTGGAAACAGAATGAAGCTGGCCAGACGGGGATAAAAATAAGAATGCTATTGAAATGGTTTTGAATATGGAAGTGGTGCAGATTGCGGTAATATGCAGATCTGATGTTTTAACACAAATAACTTCACTTTAGTTTCATTTTATCAATACTGCCACAGTTTCTTTCACTTCTTCCTCTCTCTCTCTGTCTCCCTCTCAGTCTCTTTCTCTCTTTCCAGTCATTGTAAAGTCATTTACAAAGCTGTGCCGCAGGTCATGTTTTCCAGTGCAAACCGCCACGCCGCAGGACCCAGGTGTAACCAACAGCTAACACGGAAGGGACGGGAACAGAAAATCAACACACATATGTACAGGAATGATCACACGTTCACAAAGGTGCACAGATAACTAATTCCCTGCTTGTCTGTTATGTTCATGAAACAAGCAAAAAGAAAAAAAAAAACGCAATGAACAATGAACCAATGTGGTGGAATTGCAGTATAAACCGTTCAATGAGTGTACCCAGCCCCCACAGGAACAGCCGGGAGTCATGTCACTAAGAACACAAAGCACTGACATATTCACCCAATTATGTTCCCTGCCGAGTATGACAATGTCTCAGGATGTTAGCAATGTTCTCCAGTGGGGGGAGAAGGGCAGAGAGTGTGTGTATGTGTATGTGTGTGTGTTTTGAAACTGAGGCTGCTGCATGGTCCACGCTTACTTATGTTCACAGCAAACTTCCCAGTAGTCATCTCTGCCCTGACTCTCATGCTCCCACCCCACTTCCCCCACACTACACGGTATCAACACCAAAAATCATGGTTAAGACGATCCACTGATGATTTCATCACCACCACCACCCCACACACACACCCCTTACTCTTTCTCTTTGCCACAGCATTCTAATCACCCTAATTAAAAGCTTTGTTCATTTAGAAATCTCTGATGACAATTTGTTTCACTCTACCCTACAGCAGTGGTGGCTGTGAAGAGAGGAGAATTAAATTTGATCTTCTGACAGCAATTATTAAATGCTCCCTCCTGGCCTCAATTAAGGCCCGCAGGCTAATGCTAACATGGCTAACCCTCATGCAACCACGAGATGCCGGCGCACTTCCTTTTTCTTCACCAGCTTCATTTTTGTCACCCTTTACAGCACGTATGTGTGTGTGTGTGTGCGGGTGCATCTGTGCATGTCTGTCAGTTTGGTGGGTATGGAAATGGAAATGCCTGCTTGCTTATGGGTCATTATCTGTTTTTGCATACTTGCTGATAGGAAGAGACAAATGAAATGATTTCCTTTTTTGGCTGTTTGTTGTAACTAAGTCAGCATGTGGCGCCGGGCAGATCTACAGGGAAGTTGTGGAATTTACTATTTTCCCCTGTCTCGCCTAATCAGCACATTTGAGTCCACAATGATACTATGACGTCAAGTGATTATTTTTGAAGTTGTGGACATAACAAGCAAGTAACTGAAACTGCCAAACACTAGTGATCTTCTCTAGTTCTCAATAGGGTAGGGCTAAGGGCAGGATAGAGTACGGTAGGGTTAAGGTAGGGCAGGGTATGGTGGGGTTAGGGTATGGCAGGGTAGTGTGGGGTTAGGGTTAGGGTGAGGTATGCTAGACTATGGTAGTGTAGGGTATGGTAGGGTAGGGTAAAGCGTAGGGTAAAGACTTGTTTTCAGTGTGCTGAGCACCTTAAAGTCTGTGCAAAGCAATAATAAACCACAGAAAAATGTGTTATTAACCACCCAGCCAAATTTGAATGATTAAAAAGAGTTGTCATGTTCAAAATTGTATAAAATAAGCAGTCTTCTCTGCTCTGAGCACTGGGGGTGTGTCTGGTGAATCAACCGCCAAATACCACTAGGACCTGAAAAATGGATGCTCCATCTAGCAGCTTTATTGGACTTGTACAGCCACCAGAGTCAGAATCCAATTTTCAGAGCCAGAGGACACTTGTCTGTCTTGAACAAAACAAACCAGGTTACTTAAAGGAGAAATATAGAATATATTTACTGCACTAAATCATATAATAACCATGATATGTCATAAGAGATTGAAGAAAGATGCCAAGTTGATATATTACAGTTGGTATATATATATATATATATATATATATATATATATATAGCTTCACCGACAACAACGCTACAACCGTAGTGCCCCCCTTTCAAATTTCCATTCCAGGCTGGAATTACTGTTTTTGTTCGCCTGTTTACTGATTATTAGGGTTAAAACTGATGCCGAAAGTTCAATGAATGACAAGTGTCTGTTAATGAGTCGTAAGATACCATTAATAATCTTTCAAAAGGAATAGATGTTTCTAACGGCTAAACTGAGCAATATGTTAACGGAGTCTGGCAGGCAGTAAGGCAGGCAGTCACTGAACACAGTGGGTTTTTGTTTTCAGGATAACAGGCTGAGCTTTACATTGACAGACAACTGACAGTTATAAACAGCTGATCAACTTACAGTGTAGCACTCGTCGTCACTTGTTATTGTCCAATTATAATGTTGTGCTCGTCTTACAGGGAAACTGCCTGACTTTCGAGTCTGGAGAGGCTCGGGCGGGGGCAGAAACAACTTGCTTCAACCATAGATTGGAGATTGAATAGGGATTCAACCTATTTAATAAACTATCTATGGCTCCAATCCCCTGTTTGGACTGCAGTTTACTTCAATCTGTCTTCTCATCACTTGCAAAATGCTCAGGCGCTCTAGTTTATGTAGTGTTAGGGCCATGATCCAGCCTTGATTTCTTGCCGGACCAAAATATCCTGAGCACTGAAATGGTGAAAAACAGTTTAATGGCACAATTAAGTACTACATAGTTCACAGTCTTTTCACATGTTTTCAGCAATTATTTTGTCACACGTATAACGTGTTTAGAAAAACATCGCCAAATTTCCTTTACACAGACTTTAACTTACATACATATTAATTAATAAAACAGACACTTGTCATAATTAGCATCACTCTGTACTGCACTGGGCACATGCACATGCCTTAAAGGCACAAAACTAGCGCTTAAAAGCAAATAAACTACAAATTGTAAACAGTTAACACTCTGAAGAACACTGTCTCTCCCTGTCGTTGTGACACTCCAACCGCATTACGTGTCATGGTCACAGCCTTGCTGAGCTGAAGTGAGAGCCACAGCACTGCTTTGAGTCTATGCACAGCGTGTGGGTAATTTGCAGAGAAGTAGAAGGTTGCACACTTCAACAAGGATGTCCTTCATAGATTCGACCTTCTATTTTTTTTTTTTTTTCTTCCTCCGGTCCCTGTGCTCTGCTAGGAAACCGAGTAACCTAGATCGTAGAGTAGGGAGAGAGGGACTGTGACAGGGAAAGAGAGGAGAGACAGAGGCAGAGAAGCAGTAGGACAGATTGAAGGGAGACAGAGTCAGAATCTGACACCCCACCACCCCACCCAACGCAAAGATGAAAAAAAAAAAAAACCTCTACTAGGATGATGTCAGGTTCGCTCCTCTTTTTTCTGGTTACCGCAAGCTGATTGTGCTGATTATTGGTGAGCATTGTTTCCCTGTTGACGCTGCGCATCATTAAACAGAGATTGTTCCACTGTTAGTGTTTGTTTAAGCAAGGCTGGTATAATGTTTCCAGGCACTTTCTCTTCACCACAGACACACACATGCACACCCACACACACAATGTAAACTCGAGACGCAAGTTATATGCCTATATATGCCTCTACACTTTACACTACTTCTGTGCTTTGTTTCAAGTCCTTCAAACATAAAGAAAGCAAATTAAATCAAAAAGAAATCTGTATTAAAAACTTTTCCAATCCTTATAATGAAAAAGAAATGGCATAACATATACACACGTCTTAGAAACGAGTCTTTTTCACAGAGCCTGAACTACTCTCACAGTGCTTTACAGTTCCCAGAGGAGAGCTGGTGGTGGGGTGCATGAGGCGAAAGGTTGTATGGATTGTGGAGGGTGTGTTGCGGCATACGAGTACCTACAGATCAGCCTCTGTTTAGGGGAGTGGCCCCACCAAGGCCAGAGCCGGGCCAGACCGAGTCCAAGCCTCTCATTAGTCATCGGCTGGGTGCCGCGCTTCTTTTTGGAGTGGTTAAGGGGGAACCGGCGAGGGTCTGGCAGTTCCACTGTACTCCACTCCCAGCACCATCACAACCCGACCTCATCAAAGCGAGCGCTCGTAATTTGTCACAGAAAGCAGCCAATTAACATATGTTAAGGGAGGAGGGACGACGAGAAGAAGGGTGGAGAGGAGGGGAGGGCGAGTGAAAAAAGATAGCGTATGATTAAAGAGTCTGCACAGCTGCACAAAATCAAGATGGCAAAGAGAGGTTTGAAAGAGACCTCAGACCCAGTAATCTGATAAAGCTTACTGTTACTTAACCCCCATAAGCAAGACAGAACGGGAGAAGCAGAGAGGGGGAGAATGAAATAATAGAGACAAACAAATATTAAATTACTGCTGTGAAGCTACAAGCTTTGGCAGAGTGCCTCTGCTCTCAATATGTGGCTACAGTGAAGGCCACTGTATCACATGGAGATGACCCCTCTTGCCAAAGCACTACTGCTGTTTGACCACGCTCTATTTTTAGCTCAGCGCTCACCATTGTGCTTAACATAGTTCACAGTTGAGCTAAAATCTGCCAGGAATTTCTTTGTTTTTTTACACTTTTTTTTTGGAAAAAAGTAAAGAGAAATTGAATGCCTGGTGCACCACAACAATTTAGCTCCCTTTCTCATAAAACAAAACGATTTTTTTTTCATTTTTCATTTATTTTTCTGTCACAAAGTCTCAGACAAGTTGCTTACATTCTGACTTGTTTGTTTGCTTTCAAATTCTTGTTCCTCATGGTTGGTTTTTAACATGCTGCGTGTGGTTATTTATGCATGTGTGCACGCCTGTGTGCGACTGCATGCGCGCGTGTGTGCATTTATATGTCTGTTATTGTTGATGTTGTTGTTGTAGGAACATCTTGTGAAGTGAGTTGTGTGATATTTTGCCTTGTTGTTGGATACGGTGGCAGGCTGAATGCATTAGCCGTGCACGCCGGTGCCATTCTGTGTTCTGTTGTCTCTCAGCCACCTCTGCCTTGTCTCTCTTACAGCGACTGATCACACAGGCTGACAAGCAAGTTTGGGTCTTCGTCGTCTGCCGCGCCAACGTTCGCTACGTGGGCTCTGACTCTTTTCAGCGAGCAAAATAAGGGAGGTGGGGAGGAAGCTTTAAACAAATTTGAGTGATTTTTGGAATTGTACGTCAAGTCGTGGGGAAATCCCAACGAACAAAAAGGCAGCAAACTTGAACAACAATTCTGTAGTCCTAATACAGTTATATGAAAACATTATTATTGTTTATACTGTTATTATAATTATAGGGCTGCAACTAATGATTATTTTCATTGTTGATTAATCTCGTGATTATTTTCTCAATTAATCGATTCATTAATTCTGTCAGTTGTCAGTTAAAAAAATAGGTTCAAACCTATTCGTCTTTCCTGTAATGATAATTTCAATCAATCTGTTGTCGAGTTGTTTGGTCCATAAAATGTCAGAAAATGTCCAAGACGATGTCCTCCAATGTCTTGTTTTGTAATCAACCAAACGATATTCAGTTAACTGTCAGAGAGGAGTAAAAAACAGAAAATATTCACATTAAAGAAGCTGATATCACAGAATTTTGACATTTCTTTTCTTAAAAAGTGACTCAAAGCGATGAATTCATTAACAAAGTAGTTGCCGATCTATTTAATCATCAGTTAATAATTGTTGCAGCTCTAATTATTATTACCGAATAAAAGTTATTTCGACTGAAATCAGAGATGAAAATGGACAGCAAAACCACAAATGGCAATCCAAAAAGCATACCCTACACTATATATAAATCATGACTGTTTCTTTTTTCCTCCTCTTCCTCTCTCTTGCACTCTTATCCTTGCCATCAAGCATCAATCGTTATTTATTTATTTTTCCTATTTGGGAAGTAAAGGGCTAGAGTGGAGGAGCGGAGGAGTGAAGGAGTGGGGGATGGAGGGAGGGAGGGATGGCGGACAGAGGGGGCGGCGGCGAGTCGTGTTTGGTTCACAAGGCTTGCTCGCTGCTTGCTTGCTTGCTCGGTTGAATTTTTCTCTTCTTCTCTTCTCCTCTCTGTGTTGCAAGCTGAGCTGGTGGTTCAGTGAAGGACCTGGCTGCCTGGAGTTCCCCCCCTCCACTCAAATCCCTCTGCTGCGCGCACAGCTGCACCGTTCACATAACCTCGCCTGCCCCCTCCTACTCCCACCCCCCCACACACCAACCCCCAGCTAATGATAGCAGAGCACGTCCCCTCCACAAGGCAACAGCTTTTTCCACTTCATGTACGTACACACACAAACTTCGAGAGCATCGGACACACGCGCACGGGCCAGTGGGCACAACATATCTCCCTTCCCTTCATTTTTTCTCATATCGTTCAATTTCTTCCCCTTCTCTTCACCCTGAGAAAAATCCCCTACCCTTATGACCCAAGGAAGGCCTGAGAACGTCACCCCCCCCAACTCCACCCCCACCCACACACACAGACATACACACTGTAAACCCACCCCTCCAACTCCAAAGTCCCCGGTTTTCTCCCTTCTGCACAGCAAGTGACCTGCATCACAGCTGTGTGTGGGAATTTGTTCGGGTGTGTGTTTTTGTAGGAGTGTGTGAATGCATGTATTTGCACATACCTGCGCACGTCAACGCTCACACCACGTATGCTGCGACTACATTGCTGCGTAACTGCATGTGTTATACATTTACTTGTGTACATATTTCTATTGTGTGTGTGTGTGTGTGTGTGTGTAAATGGAGAAAGGGGGGTTGAGGGCAGCTCTGGGCTGCTGCTGCGCCTACTGTGCATTATCCCAAATAAACAACTCATTACACGTGTACTTAACCAAGGGGAGCTGGCGAGCAGTGGAAGCTAATCCCTGTTATCGTTCCCAGCGTTTCTCTTCCGATTAGGCTACAGGGAAGAAGAAGAGGAGCCCAAGAAGGTAGGCTGGAGGAGTGAGGAGGAGGAGGCGAGAGAGAAGAAAGAACAGCATTTGAGTCAACTTCCCACAAGTGCCTTTCTTACTTATAGTATCCCTCCTCACTCTATCTTTCTCTCTCGCTACCCTCTTGCCTTCTCTCCTTCCTTTTCCCTGTGGATTTTTGCTCTGCTCTTCCTTGTTTTCGACCATCTCTCAGAACTGGGTCATCGACAGACTGTGCGGCAGCATTTTGAAGAACATGGGAGGGAGGAAAAAAAAAAAAGCGTGTTCTTTCTATGAGAACAATCCGAGGCTTCTTTAACAAGTAGCCCGCTTATCAAATTAAGCTGTCAAAAGCACATTAATAACAGGCAGCACAATTTCCTTCACAGAGAAAGGGAGAAAAAAGCACATTGGAGGAAAAAAAAAGAATGATTTCTCTTTCACCGTGTAAAGAGACAGTCCACCAAGGGCAGTAAAGCTTTTCAAAGATTTCTCTCTATATATTTCTCTCTTTCTGTCCCACTCCCAATATGATTACAGTGCCCCTATTACAAGGGGCCAAGATTTAAAGTGCCACTCATTTAGAGCAGGGATGATGCTCATGTTAAATAGAATTACAGGCTTAACATGCACTGTTTTTCCACTTTCTACTACACAGATTCAACCACTTGTGCTGGATGACAGTTAAACAGATAAAAGAGAATCTCAGGGGGACAATGTGGATTCAAGACCAAATAATTAGATGGTTCGATGGAGGAATATAATGCCAGAGTAAGGGATAACATAATTGAGATATTAAACAATAGTTTGACCCTGGATATTCTAAATCTTTTCCGAAACATACATGGCTCAACAATAGAGATTGCCTGCTTGCCCAGGGCAATTAAAATGCCATGTCGAGCTAGTAAATCTGGAAACTGGTTTTTAAAAAAATTGTGAAAAAAGAATTAAACTATTTTGAGTATTGGTCATTTTTCAGGCAAAAATGTGAGAAAGTGCTGTTTTCGGCCTCTAAATGTGAAGATTTCCTGTCTTTCTCCGTTTATTATCATATTAAATTGAATATCTTTGTTTTTTGGATGGCGAAACAAGACATTTTTCATTAACCCCTAATAATTGAGATACTTTACAAAGACAAAAAAAAAACAAAAAAAACATTGACATTGAAGTCTAACAAGATGTAGAAGTTTAAAAAAGGCTATAATAAATCAATTCATCTCTCAAACCTAACATTATTCTTCAGTGATTACTCAGTTTGTTCACACGTTTTGTTTTTGTTTTTTTTATTTAGGGCTCCCTCATTCCAAAACTCTCATTACCCTCAGAAACGTGAAGCCATATCATCGTGTAAGAAAGTGAGAGCAGAATGTGAAGGAAACAGTGGATGGCAGTGAGGCAAAGAGAGAAAGTTAACACTCTCAGTGCTGTTCACATGGCATATGCCTGAGATGCAGAAATGAAATTAACAAGACACCTCGGCGTACAGATGGCAGAGAGGAGAGAAAACCACCCTATGACCTTACACTCTGAGACTAAGTGTCTAAAAAACACACTTCTCATTTTGAAGACATTCTATTGTATTGCCATCTTGACAGACACTCCTCCTAAAGCCTAAAACTCTTTGTAAAAAGATATTAACTAATCCGTACTTTACAACATCTGACAGTGTCAGCCAGGCTGCTCAGGCTGGACAGCGGGCCCGGGTTGTGTTTTACTCCAGAGACTGATTTTCTCACACCCTCAATTTGAGTCCCATCCCGTTTTGCTCGCGCCCCCAAGGGGGCTGCTCCGCTGTGGCCCGGAGTGGGCTGGCGGTGGATGGATGTGACGTGTAGGCACTGGGACTCTGCTGGAGGGAGGCTGGAGCCACGACAGGTATCCCCCGCACTTCCTCGGCTATTTATAAAACCATGAGTCCAGCACAGGGCCAAAAATAAGACGGAGGCCATTTTTATCCCAAATAATAAAGGCGGCTCACTCCTTTTACTCACACACTTTACTGCTCTCTCTCTCTCTCTCTCTCTCACACACACACACACACACACCAGGAGCAGAAAAATATCCATCCATACTAGACCTGCAATGATTAGTCATTGAACTATTGAATTAATCACCAGCTATTTAAATAATCGATCACTTCAGTCATTTCTTTTTTAAAAGAAAATAGTTTTCAGCTACTCTGATTTCAGCTTCTCAAATGTGAATATTTTCTGGTTTCTTTACTCTTTTATGACAGTAAATGGAATATCTTTGGGTTGTGGACAAAAACAAGACATTTGAGGACATAATCTTGGGCTTTGGAAAACACAGAAAAACATTATTCACCATTTTTTAACACCTCTTTTTGACATTCTATGGACGAAACAAAGTAATTAGGGCTGCAAAAAATGATTATTTTCATTGATTAATGAAATAGTTGTTTCATCCATAAAATGTCAGAAAATTGTGAAAAATGTCGATCAGTGTTTCCCATAGCCCACAATGATGTCCTCAAATGTCTTGTTTTGCCCACAACCCAAAGGTAATGCAGTTTACTACCATAGAGGAGAGAAAAGAAAATTCAAATGTGAATATTTTCTGGTTTCTTTGGTCCTCTATGACAGTAAACTGAATGATCTCTGAGGACATCATCTTGGGCTTTAGTTAGTACTTTTCACTATTTTCTGACATTTTATAGACCAAACAACTAATCAATGAATCAAAAAAATGATCAACAGATTAATTGACTATGAAAATAATTTTTAGTTGCAGCCCCACTTGTTTGGTCCAGATCAAATGTCTTGTTTTGTCCACAACCCAAAGATAATTCAGTTTGCTGTCATAGAGGAGTCAAGAAACCAGAAAATATTCACACTGGGGAAACTGAAATCAGAAAATTGAGACATACTTTTCTTAAAAATTAACTCAAACCGAATAATCGACAATCAAAATAGTTGCTGATTACTTTAATACTTGACAACTAATAATCAACAAATTGTTGCAGCTCTAAAAATATCCATCCACACCACACGAAAATTAACAACAGATACCAACAAAGTGAAAAACTCCTCACTAGACAATGAAACCGTCTCTGTCCTCCTATTGAGCATGCTCAAACGTGCACATCCACACACACACACACATGCACAGCAGACAAAAGTCAATATCAAGGCTGAGCTATTTCTGTAGAGAGCACTATTTAGGAAGTGTGGGCTGGGTGCCAGTATTCTCCTCAGTATCGTCTGGGCGTCATTGCACTGCTGCTGTTATACAAACTCACCTCTTTCCTCTCCCTCACCCGCTCCTCACCCTTTCCACCCAACCCCTTGTTCCATTGTCAGTGCTTTCTCTCCCTCTCCATCTCTCCATCTCTCCCCCTGTTTCTCTTACACACACACACACAAGGTTATTTGTTTTTCCACTGGGTCGAACCACAGTGCCAGGTGAAAGCATCTATTGGCAGGATAAAGAGAGTGGCTGGTGTGAGATCACAAGGCCCCACTCTGCCCAGCAAACCTTGAAGTGAAGCGCCGGGCTGGAGTTTCAAACAAAGTGCCCCCTCATTCATTATACATGCAACTGCACTGAAAATCTCCTTCCGCAACACCATCTCTTCTCCTCTCCCTCTTTCTCTTCCTCCCTCTCTCCTCACATCGTCCCTCTCCCCCCTTTTTTCTCTCGTTTTTTCCAGACAGAGCATCCATAAAGTATGAATAAAATTAATGACATCACGAGCTGCACTTTGGAAGAGCCACTGCAGGAAAAAGCCATACATCACGGGGCAGAAGGAGCCAGGACGAAAGAGATGTAGAAAAAATTGACAGAGTGAGAGAAAAGGGTTATGCGTGTGTGTGTGGGGGGGGGGGTTACTTCACCCGTCTCCACCCTCGGGGCATTTCATAGTGCTGATGTTATTGTGTGTTATTAAGTTTGATTTCAGATGCACTTAGGCTGAAATGTTAATTTTATTCTTTTCAAGTGTATTCAATGTTAAGGGTTCAATGTTACAGTGTTTTTTAAGACTTGCCTGGCCAAAAGCAAGTGGGTCAGTAATTTACTTGCACAAAGTAACTGACAAATTGTTTTATTTATTTGAGGTTATCAAATAAAAACAGAGACTAAAGTTATTTGTCATGTTTATTCGAGGGCTGCAATGTCTATTAAATGTCAGAAAACAGTGAACAATGTCAATCCCTGTTTTTCGAAGTCCAAGGTGTCTCTAAATGTCTCGTTTTGAGAGTCTAAAATCCAAAGATATTCAGTTTAATATGATAATAAATGGAGAATGGAAGGAAATCTCCATATTTGACAGGCTGAAAACAGCAATTTCTACCATTTCTTTGCATGAAAAAATACTTTAATAATTAATTAGCTTAATTTATCAGTGGTTATCAAATAAAAACAAAGTCTAAAGTTAATTTAATCTAGGGAATAAAATGTCCAAAGTCCAAGGTGTCTTTAATTGTCTCGTTTTATGAGACTAAAATCCAAACATATTCAGTTTATGATATCTATGATAATAAACAAAGAAAAGTGGGAAAATGTCCATATTTGATTATTTCATTTGCCATTTTTTGCATGAAAAATTACTTTAATGATTAGCTGATTATCAAAAGAGTTTAGCGGTTTAATTCTTGCCAGATTTACTTGCCTGAAAAGACATTTTACTTGCCCCGGGCAAGCGGGCAATCCTTATTGTTGAGCCCTGTGGCTGCAACACCCCCACTTCTTTTTCTGCATTTCTTTGTCCTGCTTTCTCCGTGACTTTTTTTGGTCAGCGGACTAATGTAAGCGTCCAAAACAGTCCTGTGCTGCGCATTCTTTTACAGGCTGGCCTTTGGTGTGGGAATGGCACAGATGACAGTGGAAAGGAACACTGGTGTGGACTTTGGCAGGACATCGCCTGGTTAAGCTGTGTGCTCCTGCGGAAGAGGGAGAGCACTGAGCGTGGATTCTTATATAGCTGTTTCTCGACTTAGATGGTGTTAACAGCATTTTCAACAGCCCGGTCCCCTCGGAGTTGAGCAGCGAACCTCCTGATGTTACAGACTTTGCCCGGATATCTGAGATTCTACGGTGAAAAATAAGCATCCGATTTAAGACTGTAATATTCTTCCTTAGAGCAGGAGAAAAAGAGATGGATTTATCAATCGCGCTGCCTATTATTGGCAATTTAGTGTGACACTGTTTCATCACACAAAAGCCTGACTGGGTAAAATTCGAGACCTTATTCCTCTGAATCCAGTGTGATCTGCTAAAAATACGCAATAGCAAAGTGAAGCTCAGCAGCGGCAGCGTGGATGGGGAGCAGTGGCGGCAAGCGGCGCAGATTGTGGCAGCCGAGTGAGCAGAGGGTTTCAGATGGATGTGAGCTTGTGTGAGGGCCAAGGCACAGAGCTACCTCTGTGCGTCTCACCGGACTATATTGCAGAATGACTCGGCTATGTTGCAGTCGTGACAAAGATAAATTACAGCCACTGGAAAACATTTCTACATTTTTTTTCTCTCCCCTTCTCCACACCTCTTTTCTTTTTTTTTTTGCATTGGGTGTAGTCCAAATGTGTGCCACACTGAAGAGAGATGATGAAGAGGAGGTGGGTGTCTCTGGAAATATATTAGGGGGTAAAAAGTTGCCCCCTTAATGCTCACAGGTCAGGTAGTGTGTTTTATGATGGAACACGCCTTCTGTCGCTAGATTTATGCACACTTCTCCCCCAAACTAACCCCAAAATCCAGTTAATTCTGGATTTACCGCACAACATGTTTAGAGCAGGTACTACAGATATACACTGTATGTTGTGTTTCAAACTAGGTTGCCTGGATCCGGAATAAAAATAAAAAATCTCACAGGAAGGAAGCTAAAGCAAGTGTCTGGTGGGGAAGTTAATGAAATCATTTATGAACGTGTTAACTCTCATTTTAACCTTTAAGTCTTGAGGCATTCGGCCTGATCTGAACTGTCTAATGTTTAGACAAAGAAATCCAAAACTCTGTCCTACTCTAAATGTTTCTCTTTGTCTTATCATTCAGAGTCCTCTGTTCCCTGCACTCCTCCAGCCTTCTCGCCTCCCAGGAGTCTCTCCCTGTCCAAATATTTCAGGGAGCAGGCCTCAAGTATGGCGAGGTGTTTTGGGTGTCTCTTTAGGTGGGCTGCAGCTGATGATATGATTGTGTGGTCAGCAGTGCTGAGCGCAGACCACCCAGCTGGCAGCTGCTGCCATAATGACCTACAGGCCGGGCAGGAAACAGGAAACAGGAAGAAGAAGGCAGGACATCCTGTTCATCTAGATCAGTGTGTTGAGCATGACATCACGAAAGCATCACTTTTTAAATGAAGAATACCTGATCAGAGGCCAAATATTCTGTCGCGCCGCTCAAATAAATTTTCGTTTTCTCTCTGTGTGTGTCTTTCCCTGTCTTTTCTGTGCATCTGTCTTCTCAGTTTGCCTTTTCAGCACTCACACTGACACTGTTTTCCAGACTGCTCCATCATCCAACACATCAAATCCTACCCTCTTCAGTGCAAGAAGAAAGGGAGAAAAAGAAATACACGCATTTTCATTTGAATATACACCAGCAACAACCTCACAAAAACTCAGACAAAAAAACACAAAAGCACAAACATTCCGACGCGCAAACAGACGCAGACAGGGCACAAACTTGAACGCACACACACATGCACACACGCACCTCCCAGACACACAGCACATACTGACAGACAAACACACAAAGAAACAGCAAACACAAAGCACAGCACAGCCAGAAGTCTACTTTATGCAGAAATATTCTAAAGTGTGTTTTACAATACAATTAAACATCAAAGGCTGATATATTCCTCTGTGATCTTTAACACCCCAGTGAACAAACCCCATACACCCCCATCCACTTACAGCATACAGAGAAAGTTGCTGAACGTCACCGCTAATTACTAGATAGAGACAGAAGAAGACTTTGCATCATTATGCAAAAACCAGGACATATTCAAATATATGCATTCAATCCACCATAAACCATTCAAGGACTGTGTTATTTACTTTAGATTATTATTTTTTAAGTTTTAGGAGTAATTGCAGCTCTTATGAAGATATACAGACAGAGCTCCTAAGGCAAAGAAACGTTCGGGTAAACATTTCTAACATGCACAACAGTTAGGACAATGAAAGGGAGATCTGTATGAAATGAGTAAATAAACACATGGTGAGGTTGAGCCCTGCGCTTTTCATTAGTACAATAAAAATGTATGAAAACGAAAAAGAGACTTTTCCTGCCATGTAGCAAAAAAGAGGGAACACCTGCCTGGTGCAATAAACAAGAATACAACAAGCCCTTGAGTTATTATAAAAGTTAAGTGTTTTCATCTGCTTATAAGCAGGCAAGAAAAGAGTTATTCTGAGCAAACGGTTTAACATTTCCACATTATTTGTGGAAGATAAATGCACTAAAAAGAGACCTTATCTTTATTCATTCACATCTGGGTGTTAGGTGTTGACTGTAGCATTTATAAACCAAAATATACTGCATTATTTACAGGACATACAGGGGTGTCTCTTGATGGTCTAAGATTTTATACGCTCCTTATATACGAGGTAAATATGATTCCCTACAATTGACTCTTATATTACCTTCTCGTTTGAGCCAAAGGGCACGAAGTCCAATTACAGTACTTCAATATCTACCTGCAGATCTTGCCAACCTGCAATCTGCAAATGAGTGTTTTACTGAGCAAACTCTGCAAACCCCTTCCAAAATATTTGAAACCATTAGTGAAAAAAAAACTTTAAAGCATAGCAAAAGGGGCTATTAAATTATTTACTTAAACATAAATGCTTCTGATGTTTCCATTAAGAATAATGTTTTCACAGATCTGGTTTTCCATGAGGAGGGAAATCTTGAAATGTGCCCTCTGTACAGTATTACAGCACAGTGGTATACTTTACTACTTTTTTTAAAAAAGATGAAAGCCTGATGGCACATATTTAGGCTAATATTTACACATTATCAGACATTATATTGGACATTTATGATTAAAGATATAAGGAATAGTCCATCTTGTGCTGATTTTGTCTAAGGACTTTTAAAACATGTCAGACCCTGACCATGGCACACACTGTGTGCCTTCCCTTCACTTAACTAAAGCTTTACTGAGCCCCTGGTGTACAGCAAAGTGCCCTGACAATCGGCTCAATGCCCTGGCCAATCACAGAGACACGTGACCTTCTAATCCCTCTCTGTGAGAAGGGTAAGAGTGTGTTGTCACTGTTGGTTTTGTGAATCAGCGCCCAAAATCCCAAATGATTTGTCAAGAGGGAGGGGTCTTAAGAGAATAAGAGAAACAAAAGCAGCGCAGGCCAGATAGTGTGGGTGTCAGTGTGTGCATGTGTGTGTGTGCAACAGAAAGACAGCGAGAGGAGGCAGACCATGCTTTTGTCTATGCATTAGTGTGTGTTTGAGTGCATGTGTATGTGCGAGTGTGTGTGTGTGTGTGTTTGTACAGGGTCTCTGAGATTACAGAGCTTGGCTGACAGAGTCCTCTGTGTGTAATCGTGGGTCCACATGCGAGCGCTCACCTTCCTCTGAGCGGATTAACCTAACGCTAAATCCCAAGAGAGCAACAGGCCAGACAGGCCACACAGAACAACTTCATTGACGATGGGAAGAAGAGGGAAGGCCATGTGTAAAATCTTTTTATAGATTATTACACTTTTATATGTTTTATCGTGAGAAAACAACTCATATAAAACAGCCTCAAGGATTGTAAAAAGTAACGGGACAACGCACAGGACACTACATCTCCTTAAAATTTAAAAATGTGTCTTAAATGTTGCATATACTTTATATAAGCTGTGTCTTTATTTCTAATTAAACAAACTGTGAAAAGCAATCAAGCAGTAAATGAGTGAGTGTATGCAGTACGCTTTTCACACAATCACAAATTAGGTTGATATGCTGTAGCAGACAGCAACACTTTTATCACTTAAAAATGTCTACTTTTCCAAAGTGCTCACTAATAAACTGCATTTCAAATTTAATAACTCTTATAGGTCTAAAAATGTGCTGTGAATATTATATTAGTTATATTAATTTTGACAAACTGCAGCTATCTCTACATTAAAAGCATTTTTTTAAAACTTTAAAAATGGATAGTATTTATTTAACTGATTAAAATTGCTGTTTGGCTTTATAACAAATTCACCAGAATGCGGGTTTTAGAGATTTACTTTTATGATTATATTAATGAGCTTGAGTTAAATGCACACAGCCCAGTCAGTTCCACAATCGGTCTAAATTAAAATGAAGTATGCTGGAGTCGTTTTAAATTCTGTAACCGTGCTCTGTTCATATGCACATTTCATCAGTGGGCCTCATGTCCACACTTTAAAAACTAATAAATCTGATTTTATTTATAAAGCTGCAACCTGTGAAAGTTGCCACAGGTTAATTACAGTGCCATTATTAATCCTCTCACTGCAACAGGTTCAATTGAGCCACATGAGACTGAACTAAACTCACCTCATACAGTAAATATATGATTCTCGCTGTAGTGAGAAAAGTCTATCAATAAGTCAGAGAGAACAAATTATCATTGAGCCTGAACACGCCAAACCTTCTTGAAAACACTGATTTACTGTACTGTTACTACTGTGTCTGCAGGAATTACCATTCAAAGAAGTGTGGCAAACTGTGCTCTCCTGTTTTGAACTTTAGAAAATATTGAAGTTTACACCAGTTGGTCTTCTTTAAAATATTTATTAAAGTTGCCAATGTGCAGGTTATCCTGATTTAATGTATAATAACACAGGGTAATTGTGATCATAAGTGCACAAGTGTTTAGTTTGTTTAAACGTCTAGTAAATAATTATATATCCGCAAAGTAAGGCCATGTTATGTGTTAGTTTTCCTACATTTTGTTGCTTTAATGAAGCAAATTATCTGAAATTTAAAAACTTCTGAACTTCATACATTTACTTCACATTTTCTTTGAGCTTTGTAAGTTTCTTCTCGTAATATCTAGTCAAATTGTACAGGTTACATAGATTAAACACTACATTTTTAAAACTACTAGTGTAACTTTTCCTGTTCCACAGCGCAGAACAGTATGAACACACTGTATTCTGTTATATTAAGGAGGGCAGCCCGTTCAGTAGCTGTGGCTTTGAGGGCTTTGCGCCTGCATGTGGACACGAGAAAGCTCCACAAGGTCGACACACTGCCTAAAACACGAGCCAGACCTTGACTCTCCTAATAGACCATAAACAGCTATTTGATGTCAGCCTGTAATTATATGACACTTGTCACCGGCGTGAGTCGATCAGGGTCACAACAGATCAATACGCGCAGTAACTGTACTTTGTTGAGGAGGTAAAATAGAGCTGCAAGTTTCCCTCTGGAAGACTAGAAATAAAGATCATCTGATGCGACGTGTCTGGTGGATGTTTGCGAGTGCGAGCGCGGTGGGTACTTACTTTATTTCGCATGAAATCTTGTCCGGGTGTAATAGTGAAAGATAGAGGAAGAAGAAGCGGTCCGTCGGTTGTTTGCTCCAGCCGGCCGGTTGACAAGGAGGGTTGAAGCCGCTGCGTGATGGTGACAGACTTCGCCAAGACGCACTTAAAATCCAGGAGCGCAACTTCGTCGCCGTGAGGAAAAAAAGTAACGTACAGTAGGTGGAAAGAGTCTCTATAATGTGAGAGAAAACTACTCTGTGTCTCTCTTCTTCTTCTTCTGTGGTCGGACAGTGTCTGCTGAGCTCAGGAGGCGGTGTGAGTGCGCTGCGCTGCGCTGCGCCTGGTCTCTCTGCGAGGTGCCGGTGAGCGGAGAGGGACCCGGTGGAGCGGCGATGGATGGTGGAGGTGGTGCTGCTGGTGTAACTGCTGCTGGACGTCTGGAGCTTGATGGTGATGTTGGAGAGGCTGTTTCTTGTTCCTTCCCACAATCCTGACCGAGTCTTTCCCCAAACCCTCTCCTCTCCCAGTGCGAGGAGAAATAATCGATTTTTTTCTCTCTTCTTTTTTTTTGACTCCTGAAAGGGGGCGGGCTCACATTTCCCAACTCTACTTTAATGAAAGAGGCACGGCTCTTAATGCTTTATTATCGCGCCAGCCCCGGTAGAGTGGACGCGCAATTAAGTGCTCAGAGAGAGGACCACTGGAGGAACATGAGGGGTAATGTGTGCTTTAACTAATGAACCAACGGAGAGCACGTAAAGCGTCTGACTGCAGCCGACTTTAGTCTGCTCAATCCGAGCCGCTCAAAGTTGATGTTGTTGTTGGGGCAGGCTCAGTTATCGCCTGTTGTTTCATGCATTTCACTTCAAATGGGAAGAATGTTCCAATGTGAGCCAGATTTACCCCAGAAAAGACATCAACCTGATATACAGCAAATCTCCTGGAACGGTTTCACTTGCTTTTACTGCAGAAACACTAAACACTTTGGGAAAAAAAAGTAGAAAAAGGCAATTCTTTGCTTTGAAGACAAGATTAATTATCTCTTATAATAAGGAAAATGACAATTACATTACATTTCTCACAATATGAAATATGATATGCTTCTTTCAATGCAATTACAACAAAAAGTAGGATCAACTCAGTAAAGCTGTCAAAACTATCAAAGTATCAATACTTTCTCAATACCACTCAGCTGAAAACAAACATTATTGAATGTACCTAAGCTATAAAAATGATCTGCATGCTCATTCCAGATGTCAGTTCAGTCTTTATTGTCCTGTCTGAAATCTGGCTTGCAGCAAAACCAGACAGGGTTCTGTGACTTTTTCTATACCAGCACTGTGTGCAGGTTGTTAATACCGAAAGAGGAATTGAGTATTGTTTATATCGAAGTTTAAAATACTGGTACGGCAACAACTGTACAACTCTTATACAGTCAGTCAACCCAAAATAATGCAATTTGAGCTGCAGCTATTGATTATTTTTATTGTACAGTAATCTGTCAATTATTTTCTTGATTAATCAATTAGCTTTTTGGTCAATAAAATGTCATAAAGTGGAGAAAGATGTCGATCAGTGTTTCCAGAAGCTCAAAATGACATCCTCAAATGTCTTGTTTTGTCCACAGCCTAAAGATATTCAGTTTACTGTCATAAAGGATTAAAGGAATCAAAAACAAAAAATCACATTTAAGATTGTAAGATTCGAGCTGTTTAAAGTTGATGTTTGGGTTGGGCAGACTCGTGTGGTTTCATTCTTTCACATCAAAAGGGAAGAATGCTGAAACTTCAGTCAAAGTAAGTCAGACTTAGACAAAGAAACATCAACATGATACACAGAACATTTCCTGAAACAGTTTAGAAACACTAAATACTTTTGTCAAGACAGAAAAGGCAAGTCTCTCCACTCAAGAAAATGTAATGGCAGAAAAAGCATGATAAGTTATTTTAAGAAAAAGAAGATTTTAAGACTCATTATTACATTACATTGAATGATATGCAGAGTGACAAAGTACAAATACTTAGTTACTGTACTTAAGTTTTAAGGTATTTGTACTTTACTTGGGTATTTATTTTCAGACAGCTTTTTGCTTTCACTCACTACATTTTCAAGACAAGATTAGATCTGCAACAATTAGTTGACAAATCATTTAGTTATTTTGATAATCGACTGATCGATTTGGGTCTTTTTTTTAAGAAACAAAAATGCCCAAATTCTCTGGTTTCAGCTTCTCAAATGTGAACACACTATGTTTTTTAGTCCTCTATCAAAGTAAACTGAATATCTTTGGGTTGTGGACAAACAAGACATTTGAGGACACAATGTTGGGTTTTGGGATGACAGTGATGAGCATTTTTCACCATTTTCGGACATTTTGTAGACTAAACAACTAATTGATAAATCACGAAAATAGACAGATTAATTGGTCCTACATTTTCAAAACAGGCTTGTTCCTATAGTTTTAATGCATCTGAGCAGAATTATTCTGTTTTTTTCATCATTGTACACTGCCTTCCCAACATCAACACCCATTTCAACCCAAATGGATGAGAATAAAAAATAGAGAAGGATTCCCTTGGTGTATCCATCAGTGTATATAACACGCGACAGACATAAAAAGACAAAAACAATGAAACAAGCCAAAACCGGACTCAACCACGGAGAAAAGGTGAGGTTCAGCTAGCTTTGCACAGAAACGGCCAGTAGAAAATTCCTTCAGAAGGCAACTTTTTACTTTTATACTTTGAGTACTTTTCAGAGCCAGTAATTTTCCACTGTTAAATGAGTAAAGAAGTTACCTTTAGAAGTATCTGTACTTTTACTTGAGTAAAGAATGTGTGTGCTTTAGCCACCTCTGATGATAATGATAAGCCTCTTGCAATATGAGGATCAACTCATATTTCTTGTTCAGTAAGCCCCAAACAACACCATCATTCAATTCTCTGCAGTCTTCTCCCATGCCTGCGTGTGCTACATGAACGCTGCTTCCACTCTGAGTCACTACAAACTTTCCACCTCCTGCACGCCGCCAATCATTCTCCAGGACCCCACTATCTCCTGCAGATAAGCCCTGACACAGACAGTAAGCATGGGGGAATTACCAAGCCTTTATCCGTCCAACCAAATGATTTCAAAACATCCACTCTATTAGTGTGAAGATAACAATTAGAACAGCAAGTTTGCCACTTCAGATAAGACGCAGACAGGCAGTGCGATGGCTTTCTCTACAGAGATGTATCTCAGATAGGCCTTGTAATACTGTGGCTCTATTATACTCACATTATACGGGTGCCGTATCAGTTGAAAGACTTTTAATGGTAGTCTTGAATGAAGGCTGTTATACTCTAAGAGGCGACATCAGGTCTCACTCTTGAGTTTTCATTAATCCATCCTCAGAAAAAGAAAATATATAATCCTATAGGTTGTGATTAACGTTGTACACACAGTTGATAATCTTAACCATTTCCATACTTAACAAATCAAAGCCCCTTGAATTTTCCTTCAAAAGGTTTACTAAAGCATGCACATCCACACCCAGTGACGGAATTACATAGTACTTTAGGGTGGCTGACTGTGAACGACACTATTGACAAAAGCCTTTTGAGTTTGTGTTATAATGTACATCATAAAAGGAAACCAAGAGCTATTCATCACTGACTCCATTTGGTGAGAGATAGACACTCGATCAATACGAGAACAACCACAGGCACAAATTATGTCTTGCCAAAACCAAAATTAGAGCTTGGTAAAAGAGCATTCTCCTGTCAGGCGTGTCAAAGGTGTAATAAACTACCTGACACCACTGGGGAAATGTCTGTGAACAGTTTTAAAAAATAAAATGTCTTGTGGTAACGTATGTGAGACAACAGAAATATTAATAATGATATTTCATTGTATAAAATGGGGGG
>JAJHUR010135855.1:0-48689 GCA_027495735.1 Lutjanus campechanus | reverse complement strand
GCGACACTATTGACTGCTAGGTCCCTCCTGTACAGTAGCTGGTGCTATGTACCACAAAGAGTTGTAATCCACTTTACTAGGAGAAGAAGAAAAATCTTCGCCTTGAGCCAGATTTGAACCTGAACACATCATCCGAAGCATGGACTCCTAATGACACTAATGACACCAAAGTTAGATCGGTGAGTAAACGACCCTATTTTATGCCAGAAATTAGGTCTATGGCACTATGTTCTACTCCGCAGCCAACACATAAATGCGTACTAATGCATTTCACGGAACACATCAGATTTTGTTACACAGGAACAACATGTAGGCTACTAAATGGCTGCTCCACCTTAAGGCTCAGAGTAGAGTATTATCGAGGTATTAATTATTTAGGCAGAAAATGTAATTTCAGCACTATCAACATTACGATGAACACAATATTGACTGAACAAGCTGCACGTAGCTTGATATTTGCTAGATTGCCAGGATGAGATAAGTTAATTACTTGTGATCTGTTGCTGTCTGAATTGCCGCGGGCTGACGTTTTTTTTGAGAACTCTTGGCCAGAGTGAGTTTTGGCCCAGATGGCCGGCTTTTTAGGTGAGTTGGAAATTTGGCCAAAATGACAGCCGGCGGGATGATGTCTCCTCCCAGGTACCAGTTCTGGCCCCGACAGCCGGCGTTTTGGGTGAGTTGAAATTTTGGCCAAAATTATTCAGTTTTCTGAAAAAGCGTCCTATGTTCCCCGGTCACATACAACGGGACATGCCTGGGACCAATGGTGGTTGCTTCAGGCCTGGACACAACACTCGTTGGATTACTTAAGGTGAATCATAATCCTACATTAACATGCTACAGGTCTGTTGACAAGGCTGTAATGTGAATGTATATACTGGACAGTGTGTTATAAAGTAAACAATATTTGTATTTTTAGTGATTACAGTGAAAGTTAAGTGCAGGTGATGTGGTGCAGAGATGGGGACTCAAGTTTGTGACTCGGACTCGAGTCGCATTTAAGTCACACACAGAGAGACTTCAGACTTGACTTGGACTCGTGCTCAAAAGACTTCAGACTCGACTCGGACTTGTGTTTTGGGACTCGTGAACAGTCATTATGTTTTCTTTTTTCCTTTCTTTTCTTTTTTCTTGGCGTATTAACATTGGGGAAACTATGAAACGTCTGACGAGCTTAATGTCATTCCCTCCTTTTTGACATGGTAACCATGGTAACCATATTATGCATCGGGTGTGCAGCTTGTGGCCCCACGCATTAGTACCTCAGATGACACTATGGCGACCGACACACCCACAGCTGCTGCTGTACCCTTTGTAATTATGTTTGGTTATAAAAACTTCAAACAAGACGGCACCAACAAAAGAAGCACTGACTGCAAAGTCTGGGGTACCAAGATTAAGGACGTTGGATCAACCACATCAAATTTTATCAGGCACCTGAAAACTCACCCAGATAGGTCAGTCACATAAGCGCATATGGACGGTTAGCAAACATGTTTAGCTCAGCATCAGCTATGTTTAACTTAGCTTGCTACCAGCTTTGTAACTGAATATTTGTATAGATGAGTGAATGTTAGTTTGCTTGTCACACTTATCTGCCTTTGACTGGTTGAGGTGTAACATTTTCTATATTTTTGTTCTTATTATGGTCCGACTGAGCCTGCACAATAGGGGGTAAGATATATCGTAACTGTTCATGTTGGAAGAATACAGTTTCCTTTAAAGAAAATCATTCATTGTGTGTTTTCTTCATATTGCATTGCAGTACCCTGTTTAAAGTGATCATATAACAAACAACCAATCAGTACTGATACTTTATGCTAATAGATAAAGGAGGGATAATAATACAGTAGATGCTTTGAATTTCCTAGATACAGCTGTGCAGTATTCTTAGTAGACCGAATAGCAGCAGATGGTAGAAGGCTCATTTTTTAGAGACTTGAGACTTGACTTGGACTCGTGACCAAAGACTTGAGACTTGACTTGGACTTGCAAAAAAAGACTTGTGAACATCTTTGATGTGGTGTCAACATGATTATTAATCTGAGCTTAAACAACAGCTTAAGTTAATATTTTAATAGTTTTTAAGAAGTTGTATAGTGAAGTGCACAGACTAGTTACCAGTTGCACGGTGTATCTTTTGGTCATTGGATTTTCCTTTCAGAAACTGGTATTAAAAAAATAGTTTTTACTTTAAAATGCAAAAAATTAAATTGATTCAGAGTATGAAGAAAACTTCTCTTTTTCTACTTAGTTTAGTTGTAGTTTATGTTGTGGAAAATTGAAATAGAAAATGAGCATGAAACCATATCTGAAATTCTTCTCACCCCTTTTTGAAAATGACAAAGAAAAATGCCTTGTATTTCAAATTTTGTATTTTAAATTGAAAACCAAATAACCACCATTTGATAATACCAGTTTCTGAAAGGAAAATCCAAATTCTAATCTAAAGCTACACTGATGCCCATGTCAGCTTGAACCGCCTTGAAATCTAAAGCAATTAGCTTTAGATAACCGAACAAATATTAAAAATAATTTATGCATAAATTAATTTTTAAAATGTGACGTAAATTGATTGTATTTGTAACTTTGCAATAGGTCCTCTATTTATTTACATTCCCATTTCATTTTCCACTTTATCAAAAGTTGACTCCATGACACACTTTGAATGACAGCCTTTATTTGCATAATGATGTAGAAATGCATTAAGAAATGTAAAAAGTAAATAATTACATTTGGGGAAATAAAAAGGGGGATATGCAAAGGGAAAATAATAGTTAAGTAAATGGCAGAGAAAAGTAAACTACAGAAGTAAATTAAAACATCAATTTATGTCACATTTTATAAATTAATGCTCATGTAGTTTTAATGTGATTTTAGGTGGATTTAATGACAGTAATTTGAGTCATTCATTTTTCACAGCCCACAAACAACACATAGACAAATGTCAACTTGACTTTTAAAATTCAGTCAGGTTAAAATTTTAAGGCAGTCTGGACACTAATTCTTTCAAGTGAAAACATTTTCTTTGATAGTGTAGCTACTTTTTGACGTGGAGCCTCGTATTCTGAATGCACACACAAAGCGGCGTCTGCAGACTTTAGCCTCAGCAGTAGCACGGGCATGAAGCTCTTCATGTGGTTGGAGAGGTCACATCTAACTTTCATTCTGCTCCATCCACATTAAATGAGAAAGGGGGGAGAGGAGAGGGGACATGAGGAGGCAGAGAGAGGGCATGAGTGAGAGCTGCGGTGAAAAAAAAAAAAAAAAGGAAGACGAGGAGTTGTTGGAAACATGCCTGTCATAATTTAAAGTAACCCAACAAGCATTTTAAATAGACGGTGATATGACAGTTAAAACAATGATGAAAACCTGTGTAGCAACAAAGGGAAAGATGAGATGCCTGCAGCCTTTTACAGCTGCCACCTTGATTGTTGTGCAATCTGATATCTTTCATGACAGCCGAAAAACGTCTGATTCTAAACTTGTTTTGAGACAGACACTCACCGCACAACAGTATGCGCTCGCTGAGCAATGAGCCACCTTACCGAGCATGCACCAGCGCAGTCCCATGTTTCACCTCTGTCTCTGCGGTCCAGATGTCAACCTCAGCTCCTGCAGAGTGAGTGTACCATTGGGTCGTGTCTATAAGGCGGCGAGTGTCTCTGACATGCAGGACGGGGGTTTGTGACAGGAGCCTCCCCAGACGACTGGCATGGGGAGTGAGGATGAACAGGAGCACAGATGAAAGGCTCGGTTGCGGCTCGACCCATATTTTCATGTCCCTCCATCAGTTCCCCCATTAACTCAGCTGTGAATGAAACATAGCACTGTGACACAGTGTGTGAGTGTGTTTGTCAAACTGTGCATGCAAGAGCAGTGTGTTTTTACAGGAAGCACCTGTCTAATATTTTGGAAATGTTTTGAATTTTTCTGTGAGCATATGGGACTACTTTTTGTGGACTCATTACTGTGCGTATGTGTGTGTCTGTGTGGGTTTGTGAAGACATATAAGAGAAATGCCCCAGGTTAACTTCAGTCATACCATCATATTATACCACATCTATCTCTTTTTATGTGTTCACTGCTTAACCTGCTATTTTGGTCTCTTGTGTAAAAGAGGTAATGTATTTCAAGAAACTTCCTTTAATAAGAAACAAAGGAATATCAGATAACTCGAGGGGTCTTGCTGATAAACTGAAGAGCTAACTAAAAAGACAAAGGATATTGTCACAGTGGAGGATGACATAAACCTGCCAATCAAAAGTTTTTTCTTATCATTGTCTCATAAGAGATCTAAAAATGATTAGTTACAATTTATGAACTCTTAATAAAGGTCGCCTTATAATGAGAGGCACAATCCTTTACTCTTTGTCACATCAGTGCTGATGACTGCAGTATTTTTGATATTTAAGACCACATTTCCTACTATGGAGTCCACCAGCTCTGGTCATGTGTGGCCATTTGAAGTAATTTGAGCACTACTTTGGTCAAAACTCTGAATGAGCCAGAAATACAGCACCATCCTCCTATTTTGTTCAATAAAGCAATACAGTAATTTCAAAATCTGCCCATGTGACTAGTCTTTGCCGGTAAGCCATAATGTGTTACTGTAATAATGTAATTACTATTTTCAGTAACATGTAGCGTCAGGCATTAAGTGCAACTTACGTGGGTTTCAGCTTGTTTGCTCTAAGTTTGGTGGAGGTTTTTTTCGTCTCTTTGTGTTCAGTGGAGAGACACACTAACACATACGCACTAAAGTATCGCTTTAAGGAGAGCCATTGTAAGGCTCACAGTGCGGTGGCTCTGGCTGTCATCTTTTTGGTAGTGCCTGACTCCAGCTAACTCCCAGCTAATTAAAAAAAAATGGGCAAAAAGGTGGAGTGCAAGTGGAGCTGAGGCAGCCAAATGAAGTGGCTACATAGCAGCTAGCCATCTGTGACGACATCAAACTGTCACTCAAAGCCAGCACCCCTTCATTATAACTTTAAGCCTTGATACCATTTAAATGGGTGAGTTATATAAAATTCACCCACCTACGCTTTACATGAATGAGGAAATTACCGATAGAGATCAAAACTGCATTTTTTTTTTTCACATTAGGCTTTGGCATTCAAGGAAAGGAATTTTGGGCTCATCATTAGCCACATTTTTCAGCCTCTCAGGTTGCTGCTTGTAGCCCAGTGGATGTGTTAGCATAGCACAGAAGACAAAAATGCAACCCCTGCTAACTATAAAGTTGTCTTATTTACACTAGGCTACATGCTGTGTCTTCTTAGCTAGCTTGCTAACATTCACCACTAACAAGCCGACGTATATTCAGGAATTACCTTAAGTTTTGTCTGGAGTTGTGACTCTTCTGGTGAGCAGATGTCTGGGATGATTTGTGCACGTCAAGTTAACGTTGAGCTAGCTCTTGAAGGCTGGCTGCTTGTTAAACCACAAAGTCTCTTTTGTTTTTTTGTTTTTACATGTTACAGTTAATCCAGAATATGGGGTGTGCAGGTGTGAGGGATTTGGGTTGTTTAAAAGCATCTTTGCCTGAACTGTTCTGAGTCACAAAAGGACACACTTCTCAAGTAACAACACTGCAAGTGACTCACAATGTATAGTTTAAAAAAAAAGTGAAGGTCATTAGAGTTTGCCAATTCTCACGGCAAAAGCCTACTTACTTCACAGTACTTTATGTCTAATTAAAGTGGTAATGACTTATTGATGTTAAAATGCTAATGTATCACCACTAACATGTACAGTACTGTACAGTAAAGAATGCACTGAGAAACATGATATGTGTTTAAATAGCTATTCAACATTTCAGAGGCTGCACCTCTTATGATTACCAAACACTACATAAATCATACGAGGTTAACACTGGGTAATATTCATCAATAGTGAACCACTGAGCTGGGCTTGTTTAGTTTTCCTGCATGATTTATCATAATAACAGTTGCTTTGCTTAATGGTTTCAATTGAATAATCAGTTATATGATTTTGCCACACCTCTGTTGACGCTTAAGTCTCAGTGGAACGATTTTTCAATTAGGTGATTCATTTCTTTGAACAGACAAATTAATACCTCCTGTGAAGAGCTTTCCCGAATCTGTAAAGCTTATTTAAAAAGACTACGCTTTATTTCGCAATTAATCTGATCTTGATGAATGAATCACTCAGCCCATTTGTTATCCAGTGAGGCAGAGACAAGAACGGGAGAGGTTCCACTGTAAATATGGATTGTGGGTCTTATTTTTCATGATGGTAGTTAAGTTAGCGTCTGGAGACTGAGAGAGACCACCTGGGCCAGAGGTTTGTAATCAGAGAACAGGTTTTCAATTCCGCACACAACTAGTGTTTCAAATCTCATAACTCTTACATGCATTGTGCCAAGATATCAAAGTGGTAATAACTCATATGTATAAAGTGAGGTGAGAACTTCCACATGGCCTCAAGCTCCAAGTCGATGACTTGCCTTTTCCTGACTGTCTCAGGTCTAAATATGCTCACAAAAATATAAAGTGAAGAAAGTCTTATTATTTTTGCCTAGATTCACTTCTTTAGAGAGCTGAATTGGATTACAGAGCCAGTGTAATATCAGAACTTTTTTTATTGGGGAAAACTTTAAAATGAAAGTATGTGAATTTATGATGCATTCAAGTTCCAGGAGCAGTTTTTGTCTGTATCAGTGGTCATTTCAAACGCACAATATACAATTTCTGCCCCTAGGAGTCTCTCTCACATTAAAACAATAACAAAAGACGCAGTTTGATGACTTTGTGAAGTTCTGTCCTTCTGTTTTCCCAGAAGTTCAAGCAACTAACAAACAACAAGCGACAGCTAGCAGGAATTGTTGAAAATATTTTGGATAATGAGTACACAGCTCAACAAAATATACCTAGTGTTTTTAGACATTTTAATGTGGAAATGTTATATATTACCGCTTTAAAATTATATCTTATGTGAACAACAGAAATAACTACATTTAATGAATGTCTTTTGCTGTTCTTTTCAGCTGTTGTTACAAAATCACAGAGGTGTGGACTCGAGTCACATGGCTTGGATTTGGAATAGACTCACAAATTTGATGACGTTAAACTCAACTCGACAAAACTTAAAAACGACTTGCAACTTGACTTCAACTTGAGCCTTTTTACTTGAAAAAAAAAACTTGATAGCTTGCACCAAGCCCAAAGATGAAATACTTACGTTACTTACACTCAATTCCCCACAATCCCCAGTCCCACACTGTGTTGAACTAATCCAACAGCTTCAATGAAGTTGCGGGAAAATCAAATGGTATAAAAACTATTCAGTCATCAGCAAAAAAAAGAAGAAAAAAAAAACAAAAACAAAAAAAACACAGGCGTAGTGACAACAACTTCAAAATTTGTTCAACATTTGAAATCGCACAAAGAATGATAAGTTCTTTTTAACATTGTGACCAAGCTAATGCTTAGCTAGCTTAACACCTAAATACTCACTGAAACTCACAGTAACATTTTTTACATGAAACTAGGACATGAAAGTTTAGGACTTAACTTGGGATTTGTCTGTCTTGACGTTACTTTGTCCCACCTCTGCAAAATCCTGAAATGTTCACATTTACAGGAAACAATATAGTAATTCCAGCAGTGAATGCTCTCTATTCAGGCATGCAAAAATGTAATGAAAGAGCAAAAGAGGTACTTGGTCTCAAACAAACAGTGATAATGCCCTCAAGTCAATGCTGATCTCAGGTGTTAAAAGCATATTTCAACCATATTTGAGGGTTTTTTATGACTGCAGTTTATTTCCATCACACCTAAGACTGTAATATAAAAAAAAAATGTTCCTTTCACCTCAGCCATGTAGTAAGAATGATAGTTCATCAAGCCGACAAGTGAAAACACAGAGAAGTGTGTGTTTCTTCACAATGCCTGAAGCTTTTAGTTTGACCTTCTCCCCTCTCCATCTCCCTCTCACCTTCTCCCTCTCTCTGCTCTGCCCTGGGGCACCGAAGGGTGGGCCTTTAGGAGAAGCGAGCGAGGGGGACCCCTGGCATCACCCATACCTAGGCTTGAAAAAAAAAAAAAAAAAAAAAAGCCCAAAGGATGATGGCTAGCCTTGACGTCATTGAGACAGTGCTCGGGCGAGGAGAAATGAGGTAAATATCAATGGCGGTGGTCTCACATAGCCCATTAGTCAATGTCTGCAAGCTCGCTGTCTGAGCATCAGCACAGAGCAGCCCCGGGGTTCACACCAGCACCACTGTCCTGCTGGAGAATTGTACCCAGGCAAAAATAAAGCAACCTGAGCCGGGCATAAATCATTAGGAACATTTGTTACCTCGGGTAATTGTGCTTCATTCATCTTCAGGGCTTTTTCCATTTGTCAACTCCCAGAGGCTGCTGGGGTGTCAGCTGTGCAGGACTGTGCTGTAGGTTAGCCCGACTGTGGCTAACCAGAACTGCAGGAGAGGACGCCTGCAGGAAGCAGTGATACACAATACAGCACGGGGATACTACACTGGGACACTATTCAGATCCTTTTTTGCAAATCAGACATCTGTGATGTATGGTTCATTGGTGCGTCTGTGACAACGTACACGTAGGATTAGCACAGTGACACAGAGGCTGGACAACACAACACAATGTTTTTTTTCTTTCAGAA
The DNA here is from genome assembly GCA_027495735.1 of Lutjanus campechanus. NCBI lineage: Eukaryota > Metazoa > Chordata > Actinopteri > Lutjaniformes > Lutjanidae > Lutjanus > Lutjanus campechanus. The sequence continues at coordinate 40,043 of JAJHUR010135855.1, read as the reverse complement.
CTACTACACAAAGGGTTCCCAAGCTTTTTCAGCTCAAGACCCAAAGGAGAAATGAGAATAAGAAAGAGGCTTACACAGCACAGGGGCTTACACAACAGGTTTTAGCTAGCTCGCTAGCAAGACTTAGTCTCCTCTTTGCACAGGAAAGACTATTCTGACTCGCCCTGTTGCTGAGAATTCTTCGTCCAGACATGTCTTGCATTTGGTCATTTTTAAGCTGTCATGATTGAGAACTTACACCCCAATAAAACAGACTGAAGCCTCTCCTCTGCATTTTGAATGGTTTGGATGAAGCCAACATTTATAAAATCTAACTTTATTTTAACATCAGACATGCTGTTAAACAGTCAGTGAATTACAACAGTCACACTTAATAACACCTCAGCCAAACAGCACGAACATGTTTCCGGGTCCAGGTTACATATTTTTTCTTGTAATCACCTTGAGTCTACTCAGTTGCATCTTCAGTCTGGTCTGTTTCTCGTGCTGTTGAGACACATTTCTTCCCAGGAACGCTCATGTCATCTTATTTGATGTAAAATGCTTTCGATATTTTGTATCCTTGTGACGGTGTAAACAACCTGCATTTCAGATTTGTAAAAACATCCAACAGCAACTCTGCAACTTTATGCTAACATCAGCATGCTAACTTGCTCACAATAACAATGCTAACATGCTGATATTTAGCAATTAATGTTTATCATAGTCATCTTGTTTAACCTGTTAGCATGTTAATACAACAAAAAATACAGCTGACGATGATGGGACTGTTGTTCATTTTCACGGATTTGGTCATAAGACAACGTATTTGAAAAAGTAAATATTTCAATTGTCGGATGTAAATATGATTATTGAGTGTGGTCTAGACCTACTCTATATGTAAAGTGTCTTGAGACAACTTTGTTGTGAATTGGCGCTATAAAAAATAAAATTTGATTTGATTTGATTTGATTTGACTTGATGATGAAGCTAAAGGGAAACTAAAATGATTACCAAGTTATAATAATTCATCCTTGGGGGAATGAATGTCTGAACCAAATTTTATGGCAATTCATTTTGTAGGTGTTGAGATATTTCAGTCTGGACAAAGATGGTGGACCATCGGATTTTGTCATCCCTAGAGTCCCACTGACTGAAGATTATTAGCACAAAGCCAACAAAATAAAATTGAAATATAAACATTGACATTATTTTTAAAAAGTAATTGAAGAAGAAGAACAAAATAAAAAGTCTGGCATGATTCTAGTACCTTCAGCTGCTCCACACTGGGCAACTGATCCCGATTTCCTTCCCTCTTTCTGCTTCAAAGATCCAAACATCATCTGTTTCTCCCAAATTTCACAATTAAATACAGAGCTCGTTGCATGCGCCTGTTGCGCCGAAGCCTCGTCTCACGCTGGCTAGAAAATAAGTTCAATCAATTTGTGGTTAACTGATAAACACACCCTACAACACAGCTCAAGACAGGCAGAGAATGAGCTGAATGAGCACAGGCTGGGGGTGTGTTTTGATGTGTATTGTGATCTGCTCTTTAGGAAGGCATCTATTAACACCAATTGTAACCTCACTGCCTTGAAACCTGTCTTCTGCTGTTAGCACCCTGCCACCTCCATTCACCTCAGTGACACAAGCGTCTTTAACACACAGTTGTCTGGAACACACACAGACACACACACACACACACACACTGATTTATGAATGCACCAAGAGCACAAACAGCATTCTACTTAATCTATCAATCTTAGATCTGATGATATTTTGCTGGCCTTTTTTTTCTTTCTTCTTAATGCTTCACGGGATTCGTTTTTTCAAACTGGAAGTAGCACAGCAGGAGAATGTGATGCATTTTTTTGACGGATAACATGCATAATAACCATACTTGCCAATGCCAGCCATCCCGATTTTCCCCGGAGACTCCCATTCTTAATTGCCCTGTATATCTCCCAGTTTCTGACAAATTTTCGGTTCTTTTTTCCTTTTCATTATTGCAGCCTGTTTCTGACTATTTACAGCATGTATAAGCCCTGTGCCACTCTAAAAGTTTCGACCTGGACAGCAATACAGCCACACCAATCCAGACTTCCTAAAAAGAATTCCCATTTCTGAAGGAAAGCTTTAAAAGAAAGAGGCATGCATTTTGTAAAATCTGCAAAACACAAGTGACAATATGTTGCAAGGATGATGTCATATTGTGAGGGAATAAAAAGTATTAAATAAAAATAATTTTATGTCTATTTTATGTAATTATTCTAGTAATGCACGCAGCTATAAAATGCAGCTTCTTGTTTTTCTTTTTCTTTCTTTTTCTTTTTGTGTGAGGGAGCTCCGTAACCTTCAGTCATAAATTCTGTCCTTGAGGATGGCAAAAAGTTAACATTTTAATTTTGATTTAATTTAATTTTAACTTTGGATGGCAGTGCCGTCTATCATTACCACTGCAGGTATTCTCTGCCAGCCTCACCTAGTTTCCGCCTAAATCTATATGAATGTAGCATAAGTGTCAAGCTCCAGAAAGGCTGGTTTTATAATAACGCAATAATAACACAATAAGCTTAACAGCCTATTTTTGTTAGACCCTACCAGCCTTGTTAATTCACAGATCTTTCAGACTCCAAGCTCCCTGTTTGTAATAGAGGTATTATGTTACCTGTAAAAATGTGTAGTTTCCAGACCCAAGCCAAGATAACCCCTATGACATCATCAGGGTTGTTTTCTTGAACTTGGCAGAACTCCTCTGGAGCCACAGATGGCTTTATAGAACTGTTTTCTCAGCCTCTGTTGTGTCATAATATATCTCTCCCTGAATTATTAATGAAAGTTGCAAGTGTTTAGTTATTATGCAATTCATACCCAGAATAATAAGAATGAGGATCTGCTATTGAGAGAAGAAGAGAAGAAACTACACAGGCAGAGAGAAACATATTCAGAGAGTGTTTTTCGGCTCCTCTAAGGGATCAGGCCAGCGAATGGCTGGGTGGCTGCTGCTGACAGGTGAGGATGTCTTTTATCAACAGGTGTTAGGAAGCCAGCGAAGATATGAGGACAGATAACACAGGCAGGCGGCACAATTGACCAAGGAGGAGAGTGAGAGAAAGAGAGAAAGATGGAAACAAGCAGCAGTCAAGGTGTGCGAATAACCACAGCCACATTCTCAGGCTGCAAACACCCTTTCACCACTTCCAGTCTCACCTCCCACGCACACTTATCTCCCTCAGATCTGAAGGAGGCGGATGCTCTGAGGATCTAGACATCGCCAGCCCCAGCATAATTAGCAGAGGACGTGCAGCCAGCCATCGCCCGAGCTCTCTAACACTGTTCAGTCCAAAACAAACAAGCTGCAGTCTAGAACAAACGGCAGTAATGCCCTCCAGCCTGTTATCAGGAACTCCTCACACGCTCCCAAGCTCTATGAGTGGAATTTCATTATTAGGTTACATCATAGATACAATGCAACATAAACGCAAAGTGACAGATGCCACATGAGCATAATACAAGCATGTAAACCGTGCTGATGTTATTGAACTTTTAAAGATTTAAAGATCTAATCCATCATACTATTATCTGACTGTTTTGGCAGTTGAAAAAACATCTGAATTCACTAAAGAAAGAAAGCACATTTATAATATATGAGAAACATAAACAAAGCCACATCTGTGACGGAGATGATCCGTGACGGGTTTTTGTGAAAATACAAAAACACGTGCTCTTGAAAACTGCGTGCAAAACAGAAAAAAAAAACAAAAAAAAACAATAAGGATTGTTACAAAGAATGAAAGAAGACAGGATGGATGGGGCAGACGACAAAGCTTCCTGTCTGCCCTGCCAGATGGGCACCATCACTGTTGTGAGACGTCTAAGCTGGCTTCAGTCCACCGCAATATCTGTCCCCAGGGAAACAGTGCTATCTCTTGGTGCGCAGGTAGTGCAGGGGGGGGTCAGCATCCTGCTTCTAAACCTGGAAGAGGAAACTAATCCGGGGGTCAAAGAGGGCCACGGTGTTGAGTGAAACTTCACATGGGGACGGGTATTCAAAGTGTTTCTCTAACTCCACCGTCTTCATTAAAACTCTGCACCTGGGCCCAACACTGATCCATGGGGAACCCCCTCACGGCCACCGTCGCTCAGGCCCCCTAAATCTGTCCCCAGCCTCTTATTCACTCCCCACTTATCCCTCCTTCCTCCCTTTTTCTAGCCTTTCTGCCATTTCGGGTCAAGTTCAGAGCCACAGTATTGAGCCAACGCGGACAGGAAAGGGATGAGATAGGATTATGGAGATAACACAAGGGCAAAGTTGGGTTTGCGGCAGGCGGGCGCAGGAAAAATGATCACTCCGGCCTGCTTGTTGCTTTCACAATTAATAATGGGATGTAATCAGAGACATTTTCAACGCTTCTCCTGGGTTTCAGGAGCCCGGTTGCCAGTTGTCATCCGGTGTTGAGAGGGCGACACAGGGCCAGACCCAGCTAGCACCTGATGAAAACCCCCCTCACACAGAGACGTGATTAAGTGCTCACATTTAAGACAGAACAACAAACTTTTAAGCCCTTTTCAGACTTAGAATACATAACATTGCTGGCTTCAACTATGTGCCAGAGTGATGGCTTTTTATTCAGACATAGCTGTCCAAGATGTAAATGTTTGTTGTGGCATTATTCAGACATGACAGGGCCATTACAGAAAGAACAGCGTGATGTGTGGTGCTGTTCCCTCACAGGCTGCATCAGTGAAGGATTTTTAAACTTATTTCACTGCTGAAACGTTAAAGGTGCCCTGTGGAGTTTTCATGTAAACAAACAGAGTTTCTGTTTACTTTCAGAGTTTCTCACCAAAACATCCGTGTGTGTCCTTACTGTCTAACAAATTAGCGGAGTCAATTTCCTTCAAGAGAAAACATTTACATCAGATTTTTTTTGAACGAAATTTGAAACCTGCATTGTTTACATCCATGTTTACTAGCGAGCAGTCTTCTTCACTGATGTTGCTAGCACATTCCTGTGTTTCTTGGCGTGTTAGGACAACTGTTGATCAGCTGAAATAGCATGGAACCATTGGCACTGGTATTGGCAAAGTGTATGGCGTCACCAGCATGTTTGTGCCTGTACATGGGAACAAAATGAAACAGGGACCCACTCATGAAAACATTACTCCATAGTGCTGCTATTAGTCAAAAACTCCACTGGGTAACTTTAATTAATGACCGTTTTGAGAACAAAGGTGAAGCCTAACCACAGGTGGGAAGTACCAAAGTACAAATGCATTGTTGCTATACTATATTTTTTCAGGTATCTGTACTTTTGCTTGAATACTTATTTTTCTGTCATTTTGACACAAATACCTGTGCTTTCTCATCCTTAATTTTTCAAAAGAGGCTCATTAGTTTTAATGGATTTGAGGAGCATGATTGATTTCTGTTATTTTGCGTCCCTACAAGCCACCCTCCCAACATCAACAAATAAAAGATGATTCCTTGGTGTATCCATCAGTGCATATCGCAGACGACAGCGATAACAAGATGAAGACTAGACAGACACTCTTAACTTTTATACTTTGGGCACATTGATTATGTAGTTTAAGCTTTTTAGCCCCACACGATGGAGGACTCATCAAATCTGAAGAGAGGAATCTCCTCAACAACTTAAAATGATCTCATTCACATTTTTTTTTATTTTGGTGTACCTTTGAGGTAATAACAAACATCATAAATTGATAGAGTACCTTAAAGGGATAGTTCACCCAAAAATGAAAATTCAGTCATTATCTACTCACCCTCAAGCTGATTAAAGGTTTTGTTTTTTAGCCCACAAAACACTGCTGGAGCTTCACAGGAAAACAGCGTTGCAGTGTCTCCCAAACAATGGAAGTGAATGGTGACCAGTTTTCAAACATTAAAAACTAACAGAGTCAAAATATAAAATGTCTCCATACACACACACTTTTTTCCATTTTTATTAAAGTAATATTTAGCACAATATCATTACTTTTACTCAAGCATTACTTTTGAGTACTTTTTTTACTGCTTCTCCGAGGTACTAAGATTGCTGTCACGCCTTTTAAATAAGAATGATCAGGACAGGAGCCTTTGCAGACATGAGATCATTATCATTAAACTGCCGTCACATTTACATAATGAGCTGCAAAAGAGCTTTAATCTTCTGTGGCTGTCTTCTCCTGGACCTCTTTATTATAAGTAATATCGTGTGATCACACAAATATCTGTTCAAATTGTTGTCTGCGTGCCAGCACCCGTTATTAATTGCTGTAAAAATTAGCGCTGTTATCTGATACTGTCATCGTCCTCTGTGTCTGGATAAAAACATCTCCCACATCTGAAATTCAAATGTGTCTGAGGTGTAGATATTTACTGTGAAGCCTAATACCTCAAAATGATTTGTGCTATGAGGTGAATGTTATTTAACTGTCATTCCAGTAGGTTTGTCTGCAGGCTCGTGCCATATGTCCCGCCAAGAGAGTGTTTACACCAAGAGCCACTGGAACTGAGTAACTCTCCACAACCAGCCGGGCCGGCAGTGGCGTCACGCAGCTGCTCCAGCCGCGGCACGGTCTGGATCTGTGTTATTGTTACTGGTAGCATTACCACGCTTAAGTGCGACAACATAATTTGTAACAATAAGAACAAATTAGCTAGATGCCATCTGTGTGCAACATGTAGTTATATCTCTGCGAGCGCGGAGGGAGCGACGCAAACCACACACACACGGACACAGAGGAGCAAGCCTGCAACCCCAAAAGCACATGTGAACACGACGTCTCACTACAGTTTGTCTCCCAAACACAAGCGGGCTCAGATTTCAGGCCTTGTGGTCTCCTAAATATATATCGAAGTACACATCAGGCTGCGTGTCACTACTGTTTACAGGAAAGTGATTTATGGGGCTTTTTTGGGGAGAAGAGAGAAGGTTGATACGGTCTGAACGAGTTTTCAGAGAGGAAGCTGAGAGGAGGTCAAGCTACCGTGGCCGTTAAATAATCACCAGAAAATTCATTAATAAGGATCATTTACCCAAGAGAAAAATTGTACTCACAGTATTTCATGTCGATTATGACATACAAGAACCATTAGTGAATTAACTTTTTTGTCTTGTGGTTTGCTGGATGTGGAAACTCGGCATAATGCTTGTGCAAATGCCAGGCATAACTGCATGGGAGTAAGATAAACATAGTTTGTATGTTGTCAAATAAAGCAACCATAGCAGACTGTGGAAGATCTATGTTCCTCTGTGCTGTCTTCATGTGACAGGCTCTTTGTGTTGGACTTCACAGGGAGCGACTGGTCCAACTGGTACGGTTCCATTTTATTTAGACTAAATGCATGTATCCATGCGTGCGTGCACGTTCAGCCATAGCACACATATACATCCCTCACAGGTCCCTAAATGTGTAGTCTCAAAACACTGACGTCTTGGGCAAATATGCCATTATGGAGGCATGGTGGCGTATTGTCAGTAAGAGATACAGAGCGAGATAAAACCTCTTACACAAGGAAAAAGAAAAGAACTTCACTCACAGCTTAGCAGATATGAGGGCATGTAACTTTTCACATGCGGGGGTGAGCATTTTGAAACATATTTTTGAGAGGTAGAAGAGGTAGAAAAGGTCATAATTGATTGTGCTGTACAGTGGATTTTTTTTTTTTTAGCACAGCTGATCAGGGGGCTGCGAAATAGTCGACATTGTGATTTGAATGATTTAAATTGAAAGACAAACCCAACTACTGTAACCAAAACATCAGTTCTGTGTCTCTGATGCACTTCAAGTCGAACTGAAATTTGAATTCTAGGTCTGCTCATAATTTGTGTACTTCAGTGCAGCAATACTGCAGCTATTTTGCGCATTTTTCAAAAGAGGATAAAATCTTTTTTTAGACTTATTTGTGGAAACTGTCTAAGTTTCAGGTTTCTGGATGTGCCTTTCCCAGGGCAGTGGTTGAATGACTCTGAGAACAGATGTTGCTAGGAGATGCAAGATGTGTATTTACTGTTTTTCAACAAGCCCACACATTATTGTACGGTTTATTGATTTTAGGGTTATAATATTGCAACAGCAACATCATTTGATATGACCCATTGTGCTGTTATGTTTGTATTCTCCTCGCAAAGATGACTCTAGTTAGCTTAGCTTGCTAATGCTAGTGCTGATTCCCACAAGACATAACTTTTCATTAATGTTGTGCCTACCTGCTGAGTCACTGGCATCACACATTATACAAAGGAGTTTGTTCTCAAGCTGCGTTAGCTGTCTTTCTGTCATGAGTCTGGTTGTGGTGATGGCAAATGACCGTCAAAAATGACTGTAAAAATTCCCAACCGGTGTGACATTAACTCTATGTCACTCTATGCCATTGTTCAGACAGCCCATTATTCCAAAACCGCAACAGCTGGAAAAATCCCATTGGACCGAAAGTGGATTATCCTGAAATGCCCATTGCTCTTCAAGTATAAACTCTCCCTAACCTCTAACCCCTTGTCTGCAACAGTAAAATCTCTTGAACTGTTATTTGGTGTAAAGCCAGAACAATAACCTATGTTAAGGGCAAATGATTCAGCACCATGGATGGGACTGGCAGTCACTGAACTAACAACCGCTAGAAGAGGGCGTATTTTTGGAGCAACAGGCCAATGGCGCAATGGGCGTTCTTGGAGGGGATAAAAGGCTGTTAAACTGGGGTTTCCACCAATCGGGATCATCCCTGAAAAGTAAAATGCATCATCCCTTACTGAATTGCGGGGCACGATTTTGTTTATTTATTTACAGTAATTGGTGGAATGGGCCTTCTGTCCAATAGGACATTTTTAAGACTTTTGGGGGTTTTGGAATAATGGGCCATTGGAACAATGGGCAGTCCCCTAACTAATGTGTAGTGTCGTTGAGGAAAAAATAGTGCTAAAATCACAGCATGTGGTAGTAAATTATTTATATAAGCAGCTAATAATGTCAGTCTTTTACAGTAACAACACTGTGAGCTGGACCCCAAATTTCACACCCCTGAATAACACTAGATGTTGTGTTATCATGGACAAAAGAATTTAATAAAACTACCATCTTGTTGAAAGATAAAATTTTGACCAAATAAGTGCACGAGTGAAAACAAGCACCAAATGATTTCTTGTCAAGCATTGTCTTGTATGTCAATCAAATTATTCTCTGGGATTACTGAGTTTTACAGAAGAACTCGTGATACAAATCTGCAAATGTCAAGCACTTTGACATTCTCTCTTTCTGCTGCTGAGCCTGACTTCTTTAGCCACACTGAAATAGTGCTGTGCATTGTGTTAAAACTAGCACCATGTGTCAGCATGTTATTTGGTAACATGTCATCAGTGTCATCAGGACAAATTTCACTCTATTTATTGTACTTGGCGATTAAAGCAATTTTGATCCTGATAATGAGTTTGATGGGGGTCAAACTGTGAGCAGAACAATATAAGCCACATGTGCCTCGCTGCAGTTACAAACCACATGAATCAAAAGAAGGTGGGGGTGAGAGGAGGCGCGGGGCACCAATTCAATCCAGATATGTCCACATTCAAACACTGAGCGGAAGGTGGCCTGGGCTCAAACACCAAACGACCACCCCAAAGTCACCCTGCGGTCTCACCGAAGACAAATGGCTCGGTGGCATCGCAGAAAAATGGATCTAATTACGGTGATATACAGAATAGCTCTATCTTACTCCGCCTGGCGTTTGAGCTTTAATTTTTAAGTTGCACACTGCCTACGTCCAAGTATGCAAGGAATTTCAACAAAGAGGGAAAAGAACTGGAGAAAAAAAAATCAAATCAATCCATAGTGCGTTGTGTGCTTTGGCAGAGCAAGAATGGTCTTTTTCTTTTTTCTGTGAGACAGAGAAGGAGGTATAAGGGTGGGAGTGTGGTGTTTATTGGTTTCTGCCAAGCCAGTCAGAGAAGCAAACACAAGCAGAGTGAAACCTGATCGACTGGCACCGTGCCTGGACCAGCGGCGGCGCAGTGCAGCGTCAGGGGAAAAACACTGACAAACATACATAAGCACAGGACCCAGGTCTCCAAATAATCACAAGATGAGCAGGCCAGATAAAAAAAAAAAAAAAAAACACCCAAACACATCAGTGAATTTAGAGCAAAACCCAAAAATGTCTCAGCATGTTTTATGGAACAGACAGAGAACGGGAGCGGCGTGGATGTTTGTGAAAGTCTGATCGAGGATGACTTTTAAGCGTCTCCTCGGATGCGGGGAAGTTTTCCGATTGAAGTTTACTAATTCCATCCCCTTGATCCTATCCCACTTCGCTCTTCTACACCCCCCCCACCCCCCCTCTACACACACACACTGGCCCAGCAGGAAAATCCCTCTGTGGCCAGGCATTTCTTTTTAACTTGATATGCTTGTGAATCACCCCCAGTGCTGCAGTGCTGCTCCACTAATGAACACAGGGCCCACAGACGGAGCTGTCCATGCCCTGCTACGCTCCCCGATCGCACTGGAAAACAGGATCCAGCTGCCCAGCACCCTGTCATTATAGAAAAAAAAAAAATCCCAGAACACCCTCCGCTTGCCCCTAGACCCGTCTCATCCCCTGACCACATCTCATGCTCACCCATCATGCCTCCTGCTGCTAACCTTGGTCTGGACTTAACCTCAGTAACCTGTTGCCTTCATCTTCAACCCTGCCACAGCTGTAGTAATAATGCATTTCACATTATTAATTTCTTCTTTTCAGCGCATGTTTTTATCAGAGGAGTACCGGTGCAGCTAAGAAGTAAGACATATTTTAGACACCTAAAAAACAATATCAGTTTATCAGTATCCACTATATTTAGAATATTTTCTCAACTGTACCTTACTGTCGGACACCTTTTCCAACAGGAAACTGCCCTTATATATACGCGCTCCGAAGCCACCTGCCTACTTTGGCAAAAAACACATGGGTGTTACTGGTCTAATACTTCCTCGGTTAACTTGTGTCCAAGATGGACTCTGCATCTTGGACACAAGTTGCTCTTAAGTCACCAAGTACAGAGACCTGAGACTTGACTTGGACTCGAGATTTAGGTGACTGTGAGCTGCTGCAGCAGCAGCTGGGGAGCACACCTGCAGCTGCTGCGCCATTTGTCAGAACCTTTGGCGATAAAAACTCCACATCTGGCTCAAACAAACTAATCTATAAACGGAGGATGCTGACTGACCACATCAGAATTTGTCAGACATCTAAAAACACACCTGGATAGCTGAGTCACGTTATAAGTTAATGTGGAAGTTGGACAGTTAGCACCTGCAGCTCAGCATCAGCTAACTAATGTCAGCTTGCCTTCTTGGTTAGATTGCCGTTCGCTGAATATTTTTGATATTTTGTCACACTTGTTCAGATACAGAGCTGCTTTTCACAGCTTTGCGCAGAGGACTGGGCCCACACCCCTTAAGCATAACTACATACTCCTGAAATTCTTGCTCTGCAGTTGTTGTTGAGTCATCTTGGCAGTCGAGGAATTCAAGCTTATTGTTCTGCTGCTCTGGATGAGTTTTACTTCAATCTACCCAGTTTCTTCTGTTTAACGGGTTGCGATGGCAGCAGGCTGAGGCTGGATGAGCTCATTGCATTTTGTTTACACACAGTGAGGAGCTGTGACTTCTGCTAAAAGATTATCTCTGCTTTCACGCATACTGATTGTTGTCTTTATTTTTGTTTATGCAGTTATAAATGCATGCTGTAGTGAGAGAGATAAATCTCCAGCGACAGTCTTGGATGTGTATCTGTGCCAGACACCAATGTAAACATGGATGTGATGTTGTGGAGGAGATGGAGGAGGAGGAGGTGGTGGTGGAGGCATTCAGTTGGTTGGCATGAAATTCCCATCTGATAAATTCATCAAAGTGGTGTTCTCGTGGAGTGTGAGTCTTGGCAGGGGGGTGGCATGGGAAACGCCACATGGACACACACGTACCCACACACACGCAAGGATGTTTGCGCATGTGCGTGCACAGACACAGACAAAGGCACACACACACATGCCCAGCTGATACCAGCATCAGGGTAGACTGAAGCCATACCTAATGTGCTGAGTGAAAAGTAAACACGGCGCTGTGGCATCAGGGCTTCCCGCTCACCGACAAACCATCTGACTCAAAACAAGCCTGGGGCCAGAAACCTTTCAGGAGTCCGGGGCGGGGCTGGGAGGATGAGGCTGGCTGGCCGTGAAACACAAGTGTGTACGCAGTCATACACACACACACACAACAGGAACAAGAGTCAACTAGATATAATTGCTCTGTTGTTCTGTCAATAGCAATTATGCCAGAAGTACACCAAAATGATTTACAGGGGGGAAACTGAAGATTTGTCAGTCTAAAATTCCACCACTTGGAAAGTCTGTTAGCTGGTACGTGCTGTTTTCATATTCATCCACCACTGAGGCAGTTATAAACAATTTTTAAAATGTTAATAACTGTAATGTGTTATGGAGCGGCATGCAACCTCACTGTGTCCTCATGACTTTCTGTTAATGTACAAAAGCATGTTCCCAAACTTTATGGCGTGAAGGAAAGGAATAATTGTATCTATGAATTGTCAGTCAAGTCAAGACTCTTTTAGCTTCACACAAAAAAGAAGAAAAACTTGCAACCTGGCTTCGAACACCAATGACTCATGACTTAGACTTGAGCCTTTTGAGTTGAAAAGAATTGATACCTTCCGCCCAAGCCCAAAGATAAAGTATGTTACAATGTGCCAAGTGGAAAAAATGATACCAAAGTACAAAAACTACGCAGTGGAAAACAAACAAACAAACAAAAAAACCTCTGTGAAGTTGCACAAAGAACGGTAAGTCGAAGTGCAATATTAACATTGTTAGCAAGCTAATGCCGCTAACATGAACTTAACAGTTGAATAACTAAATTAGTCAGGCTTGAAACTTACTGTTACTTGTCTAGGACTTGAAATTCTTCGAAACTTTAGGACCTGAGTATTGACTTGGGACTTGTCAGTCTTGAGTGCAAAACCCTGAGACTTACTTGTGGACTTGTAAATCATCACTTTGTCCCACCTCTGATACTAAAGGATAATACCCACACCAGCCTCAGCCTTTTCAACCCGCTGTCATTTGGCAAAAGATACAGAAGTATCTGCTACTTTTGTGTGTAGTATAAAGGACCTACTGCATGCGTTACATTGTACAAGCCTTCATCGTAGACTGATAAGTAAAATCAACCATGACTTGATAAATGGCTTCACGGGGCTTTACAACCCACACAGCAGACAACACCCTCTATTCTTATGGCCTTTCCACACAGGAGGTGTTTCAGCAACATTTTCTCAGGTGTTCACTCTGTATGCACATAAATGCAACTCAAAGTACTTTTTCAGAATCTGAGCCATATTTGGACGATCTATAATGCACAGTCCAAAGTTCATGGCACAGGGCCACTGAGGGTTGTCCAACACCACTTTGCTATTTAAACAATGTATAATCTGGGCACAAAGTAAGGCACAAGGCACAAATAAGCAGTATTTAGTCATTTAATTAATTGTAGGTGTATTTTGGGCTTTCCGTGAATGAAACCAATCATCTCCCATTCCCTTTAAGAGCCAGGTGTGCCTGACTCTGGTACATTGCTATTAAAATGACAGATTTCACAAGTTGGAGTAGTGAACAGAGATTATCTGACCCTGTCCTTAGTGTGTGAGTGTGTGTGTGTGTGTGTGTGTGTGTGTGTGTGTGTGTGTGTGTGTGCTATTACGTATGATCCAGGGGCACAGAAGGATTTCTGCTGTGACATTACAGCACACATGGAAATATTACTACAGTGTGTTGAGTACTGAAAGAAGCCTCTCTAACTCATTGCACCTGACCACACCACATATTAAGACCAACACAACCATGGGCACACAGAGGGGCGCACATTTACGCGTCAATTGCTATCTATACAATGTGGACTGGGCGAGAAAATGACAACTACGTCACTCAGCAATGACATCTGTCCTGTGCTGCGCGCCACTATGCACCGTGAAGAAGACAGAGCCCTTCAAGTCTATTTTCCATTTTATGCATATAACTACAATGAGTTGTGTTGAGCTGCCATAACACAGAAGAGTGACATGCAACAGATATTGTATGTGTGGAGTAGACAGAAATAACAATGGTACAATTCTAATATTGAGAAACAGATTGAGAATATTAGGTAGATAGATTGCAAACATATATCAAGATTATGGATAGAGGAACACTGGTAGGACCTGGCCTCCTTTCTACAATTCAACCCTCTCATATTCTATAAACTAAATAATTTTTACAAGCCAGAACAACTTAAATTATTGTGTTTGAAGTAGAGATCAACCGTATCAGAGTCTTCATCAGCTCCATCATCATCAGCTGATGCTTTTTGCTCAGTTGTGATGGAGATGGATCTGTTACCAGGTGACTCCAGTAGCTGTATGAGTCATTTTTCATAGGACCTATTAAAAATTACATATATTTCATTATATTTCAATTGAAAGACACGTTTCACCGTCTTCTTTGTAGTTCTTTGTCATTGACTCACTAGGGATCTGTCCTGCACCAGGAGCACTGAGCTCTATTTGTGCAGTGATATCATCTGATCCTGTTTGTTGATGTGTCAAGAACAAACACCTCGCTGCTCCGTGTTATTTTGACAATGAGCCTGTGTGTGTGGCTGACTGGTGTTTAACAGACTCCCCTGCTGGCTGTGTTGTAGACACAATAAAGGAATCATCAAACGTGGCACAGGGGGATCTGACTTCTCCTCCACCCACACACGGTGCGACTCTCCGCTGCACTCTGTCCTGCGGTCTGAAAAGTTTCACAAATCATGTTAACAAATATCCCGGGCTGAGCATCCTGTGGTTTCTCCCTCCCGAGCACAAGGAGTCACAGGCTTTTGTTGTGGCCGCGGAAATTCAAGATGATCTCTGCAGATGATACGAGCATGTGAAAAATATTTGTAACCATAAAGAAAGGCCAATTGGTATTAATGGTGTGGCATGCGGTAGAGGCCACGGGACGTGTGTGTTTGAATCAGTGTGTGTGTGAGTGAGGGAGCATGTTTGGTCTGGGTCAGGCAGACACACTTGTTTCCCAGTAGGATGGATCTGATGGGGGCCACAGGGCAAGGAGCAGACAGATTCATCAGAGTCGTCATCTCAGGGTGTCCGGTATCCCAGAGTGCAGCGCTGCAGCTGCCGGGCCTGCATTGGCAGCCATGATGGGCTCCAGGTGGACAGACAGGCAGCTTCACAGATCCAGCACCTTCAGTTAGTGGGGTCTGCTCTGAAATGATGCAGAACAGTACTCAAAACTGTATCATCTGTCCTCTAAAAGCTAGTGCACAAAGCAGACAGTATCTAATTCTAACAGTACTTTCAGGCAGGACACTCAAAAGGAAATATTATGTGTGTCTTGTGCATCATTTATACATTTATCAAAATTCCACTTGGCATAATTGCTAAGCTTTGAGATATCCAATTAGATTTAAAAATTAAAGCTTCTACAAGGAGTTTTTAACTGGTTATGAAAAAGCCTCAATTTACTTTTCCCAGGGACAGACACTAAAATTTTTAAGTGCTGGCCACACAGGCCATCAATCCCCAACATTTGGTGGTCAAAGGACACATAAACTTATGTGAAAACAATACATACAAGGCAATTTACCTCATATTAACACAAACTGGACACTCACACAGTACAGTGCTTAGATGTATCATATTCTACTACTCTTGTCACTGTCTCTGGTTCTTCTGTAAGGATCACGGTGGCAGTGTGCATCGGTCCAGTAAACCCATACCAACAGAAGAGTACAGTTCATAAAATTTTGAACTAAAAGATGCAAAAGAATCAGAGTCTTTCTGGGTCTTCTGTAAGGATCAAGTTAGCAATAAGCTTAGTAAACCCATAATTCAGTAGCCCTGAAATATCAGTACCTGGCCAGAGAAGTGTACTGTTCACTTTTTGTGTAGAATGTTGAACTAAAAGACACAAAGGAATTGAGATGTTTGTGGAACTATAATGTTTTGGTTAAGGTTTGCAGTATGGGGATGAAGCTTGGTAACCACAGTGGGCCACCTACATGGAATATTTGGTAGTCACAGAATAAGTTTTGTGGGCTCGGGCATTAAGTGGGATTATACCTAATTTATTTATGACTTTAAAGATAGATGAGGGGTGATCATTCTCACTCTGTGACTGTGGGCTTCTCCTCACTTGCTTAGTTTCGCTCAATTCCTAGATGTCTACTTGATCACGATTATGTTATTTGACCTCATAGACCGGCCATTCCCAAACATAAGAATCTGAAAATCCTCTGAGGTCCATCCAAACTCTGATCACAACTCTGATCGAAACAGGAGACTAATCATACCTATAATGAGACATAAGATAAGTTCCCGTGTTAATGTGACCAAATATCACCAAATAAGGTTTAACACCTGTTAAACTAGGTCAGATAAATGAAAAATACCATAATTTGAATCCCCTTGGCTTTGTTTATTAGCTCTTATTACCTTTTTAAAAATAATCATAAATATTTAATGCTAATTTAAAACTTAGAAATCAAAACTCTTGATTCATTTATTTTTCATGACAACTCAAGGCCCACTTGCAGGGCCTTCACGGCCCACCAGGCCCACACTTTGGGAATCACTGCTGTGGACACTCAGCAAGTGAACTATTATAGCAAAATATAATGTAATGAAGTTCACTTCAGACTCCAACAAATACATAAAAATTGTCTGTCCAAAGGCATTTGTTAGCTTCTGAGGGGAGTGAAAAAACAGTAAAATTCTCAAATATGGTATCTCTGAAAGATCTCTTTAACCAAATCGAAACATTTAGACTGTTCTATATGATCTCCATTTCAATGACTAATGTAATATTTTTTCTCTTCCATTTTTTGTGTCTCCCCTGAAACTATTTGGAGCCCCCCTTGGAGGCCTGCCTCCCACTTTGAAAACCCCTGAGACAGATAATACTGTATTATCAGGTCTGTATGGGTCTTATGCCTTGGTTCAAGTATATGATGCAAAAAAAAAGGTGTTCTTGTATCAAGGAAAAGAAAGAAAATCTCAAATTCACAATCTGCATTACTCAGGTATGACGCAATAGGTTTATTCTAAAATATGAAGTTCTATATGTGCTTAATCATGCAGATTATTAGCAGTGAAAATAACCGGGGGAAGCTGATGTTTTGAACAGAGTGGACCGTAACCCCCAGCTGGATTGTAAATCCACTGGAGGAGCCTCAACATGACCCCTGTGAACCTGTGACAGAAAACACATTGGTCATTTCTAACCAGTTGTATCCACTTTACTCCCTGCTGGTTTTAGAACGAGGAATATATACAACAGGCCCACAATGTCTGCTTTGATAAATAATTCTGTGATCATCAAATTGTTTTGGATTGGACTGGATTAGTGTCACAAACAGCTTGGAACATTTAAAACATCTGAGTGAAGCTGTTTAAATGGTTTCTCATGTAAAACTGTTTTGGGCGTCGTCTGCATTCATTCTTTTTTTTTTTTTGCCCTCACAATGTTTATCAGCTGCAGCAAAATGTATCCATAAATACACAAGCTGCATGTTAGTTTGCCTGCCGTGTGAGAATTTGTCTTAGATGCTTATCACGGGTTTGAAAAATAACCTTTAGCAGAGGTTGCTCATAATAGATTTTTGTCTTTCTTCTCCTGCAGTCTGGGATGCCTTGTTAAATCCGGAAATTTGTGACAAGTTTGATTTAGGGCTGTTTGGACTGAAACAGCAGAAGCTCCTCTTAGCAATCAATCAAATCAAACTGAAAGCAGTTATTTTTCTAACCTGACGTGCATCGCAAAGGTATGAAGGCAAGCCTATAAATATACCACTTCATTCACCTCAGAGACAACTTACACTGACTCTCGCGGCGAGGCACAAACATGGCTGTTTTTCTTTCTCACAGTTTCCCTTTGGTTCTGCACAGTACAGTGGTCTCAACTACTACCTGAAACATAAGAAGACAGCAAATCATTTGTAAATCACTATTAAATGACTGAAGAAGCCTCTTGGATGAGAGGCGAAATGTCTTCAAGAACTCTATGAAGTCCAGTTGCCTACGACAAACTCTGCTACGAATACCATGACCTGGATGACTGAGAACCTTCACAGACACTATTAAATGACACAGGTCACAGGAAATCTGTCACTGAAAATTTGTGTTTACTCATAAGGATATGAATTAAAGGCTACGCACAAAAATCCTATCTATCCTATAGATATATATGTGTGTGTGTGTGTGTGTGTGTGTGTGTGTGTGTGTGTGTGTGTGTGTGTATGTATGTCTGCAGGCATGGACATACGTTAGATAAAAATAAACTAAATGTGGGTTGGCAGTGGGGGAAAACAACAGCATGTTTGTTTTTCAGGAATAATTAGAAGTGGAAATGACTGTGCAGTACTTTTATTGTAATGTCTAAATCATCTAATATTATCAAACAGCTGCAGGATTTTTTTTTTTTACAGTGAAAACCTATGACAGAACCTAGGTTGGCTGTTTCTGATCCGAAGGTGATGTGGGCTTAGTCGCTAGTACATCAAAACAGGTGAAATGAAGGCAAACATAGTCAGTGGTGATGAATCCCACATTGAGTACATCTGTGAAGAGAAATTTGGTGTGGTGAGAGACTGTGAAAATAATGTTATCAGTGGCTTTACTGCTTGTAATAAAAAAAAAAGTGGCAAAAAGTATTAGCTTTTGATAGCCACAGGCTAGGCACATCATCGCCGGGGAAACACGTCGACAGCTGCAGGAGCACAGCTGCTTTGCCAATTGACAGTTTTCCATGCAACTCAAGTGAGTGACAAGTGACAAGTCAGCGGTCGTCTATGTGCATTTAATCACGGGTCAGGTCATGTGACTTGTATTAACAGGCCCGGGCGGGTCCGGATTTGACTTGGAGATAATAGCAGATGACGGGTCGGTTCCGGTACTGAGCTTTGCGGGCGCGGGTGGATGTGGGTTTTCAAAAAGTGGACCTGTGCAGAACTCTGTGTCACACTCTACAATTCAGCTTGTTTGATTGCAGCACCCATTCAGAAACTCTCTTGTCACGCACACTGAAAAGAAGCAGAAAGCTTTCAGAGGTGTCAACTTCCAAGTGACATCAAACAACTGATTAAAGATCAGAACAGCAGTGGTAGTGTCTGAAGCAAAACCAACACCACAATAACTGACAGCTTTATGACTCTGACACATACCAGGAGAAAAGATCCTGGCTTAAACCAACAACTGTGACATTTGCAGTGTGGATGGAGTCGGCTGGATTAAGAATGTGGCCTATTTTTTTTTTTTTTTTTTTTATTTTTTTTCAGTTTGTAGTTTTTATAACCTTGAAGTGAAAGCGTGATATGGCAGCGGGGTGTGAAAACAGTGCTAGCACGGGATGGCACATGGCCAAGGCAGCGTGTAATGCTCTGTGCAGGATGCTCAGCTTCCTGCTCCTCCCTAAGCAGGCGCTGAGAGATGGCGTAGAGGCGTAAATGTGATCATTGTACTCTTAAGCTTGTCTGTGATAATGTCATGGCTTTGGAGAGTGACAGTGAGTGAAATGTAGTATGGTGTTCATCCGTTTCTTATGTTTACATGACAGGGGATGAAAATTTCATTCTGATGGCATCTTTGTTTGTAATCGGGATTAGTCTGGCTCTGTTGTATCCACTATTCTATTTGAAAAAGACTCGAAATTAGAGCTGTAGTTCCACCGTTACCTCGCTGTAATAAGACCCACATCCAGAAACCATTTAGCTCCAGATGGAACAGATGTGCTTCCAGAGGCAGATAGTCAAATTGCTCCAACTGACTGACACTGAGATGAGAACAAGCCTTCTTCAAACAATTGACTTAAAACCTCAAGATCTCAAATGCTTTTAAAAGCATTTTGGTGTCAGGGTAATCCAAATATTTGTCATGAAATGATTCCATTTTTATTCAGGCGCACTCTCCCCTTCAGGGTCAATGTGGGAATAGTTATAGTTGCCTTATCACTGCCAAATTACAAATGAATGGAATGAGGTATTTGGAAATTCAGAGGCAGTTTTGTTTCTTGTACATATTTAAAACAGGGACACGCTCTCCCAGTTCCCACTTGCAGCAAAATGAACTGGTTCTGCCCCAGTCTGCTGGTCATACTGGTGACAAAATACCACTAGGTGCAAAAAAAAAAAAACATCTGTATGTTTCACATTTTAATAAAGCAAGGCCCAGATTTATTAATGTTTTCTTTGGATCCCCCTGTTGATTAAAACTGTAAAAGATTCACCCAATTACTTTAGAACTGAACTGGTAATTTATTTCACCATTAATAACTAAAAGAGGCAAAGTATAAACAATTGTAAGATGATTAGTGTTAAAGTGGCTATGTCTATTTTTTATTAAAAAGGTCTAGAGACTTACTGTATACTACCTGCTCAGCACCAAACAGTGGACAGACACAGCCAGCGACTACCTGGTGACCACAGTGGAAGATTTAGCAGCTAAAGAGCCAGATATTTCCCAGAGGAGATCGTACAGACCAAAGCAGGTAAATGAGAGTGAACTGGGCAACACTGACTACATTTACATGAATATGACAGACATGCATGATGACAACACCTTTGAAATGTCCCATTTGGGGATTTGCACTGTGTATTATAAAGAAACCAACTACCCAACAGTTTGCAAGGCTGGGGTAGAGACACAGGTACATTTCTGGTCAGAAGGAGAAGCACCCCTATTTTTAGACACTATGAAAGACAGGTTTTTGGATAGCCTAGGCGCAAATATGGCAACACCAACCTTTTCAAGAAGGTGCTTGGATGAATGAAACTGTTCCTTCATCAAAATATGGACGGCTGCATGTAAACTGTAATATCAGTAGAATAATCTTTATCATGTAAACACTTTCTTTTTCAGACTAAGGGCATAAATCAGGAGATGTTGTGCATGTAAATGTAATCCCTGTCAGGTAGCCAAAAAACATGACTCCAAATGAATCATACTGTTGCTCCATAACCAGTGGATAAGAAACTGTTCACATTCCTGTTAATTTTTGTTTGTTTGACCCCAAAAGCCAGACTACCATCCTAATACACAACCCTCCCCACATGTAGGCCCTCGGACACCTGCCATCTGAGGAGACAGTGCTGATTCTCTTCCATGCTGACTTTCTTTATATCATGTTCCAAAGTCACTGTGGTCCAACTGTGAATTTCCCTAATGATTCCTGTTGCTCCAGGCCTGAAGTTTTAGAAGAATTATGACATCCAGCAAAGCAACAAATATTCCAATTAAGGTGCCGTGTCAGGGTTTTATCTAGAAGACTTTACGACTCATCATCTTCAGAAATCACTCAAAAAATCAGGCCGAAAAATCAGTCATACATCAACGTATTGTTTTGTGGCATTTGTCGCTATGACAAATATTTTCAGATCCGTGCTCAGCTCCTTGGCAGCTGGGGTGCACGGAGGCCAACAGTTTTACTCAGCAGAGGAAAACATGCACCGACATGTCGTCATGATACAAACACAACTGCAGTGCTAATTCAATAGCAGCTTGTATTTCTTCTCTTAACAGGCTGGATTTGTAGATCAGCTTTTCTGACCTAGAGCAGTGTGTGGGAGCAAAGCCCGAAAAGGGGAAAAAATCATATGCGTGTGTGTGTGTGGGTGTATGTGTGTGCAAGAGAGAGTGGGAAAAAATAAGAGAGAGTTAACGTGGGATCCTGATCTCTGTGGGACTTACTCAATCCCAAATGTAATGTAAAACCTATGGGACAATGAGGGGCTGTACAGTGCTGAGCCTTAGCCGGGCCAGAAAGTCCACCCAACATGTTGTCAAACCATGAGGAATTTATTACTAATGTTGGTCAGCTGTAGCGACGGGGAGGGGGCAGGGGCTTTTTTTTTCCAGCGCGGAAAAAGAGAAATCATTAATTATCTACACCGCCACCCTTGATCATTCCGTGAATTTCAGCTGAGTTTATCTCCAAAGCGTGCATTTCCATCCCGACTGATTCTCTTCAGCTAGCGTGTCCATTTATAAAGCTTGTGGCTTAACGGCGGGGTCAAACGCTGACCTATCCATTGACAGCCAATGGTGTGAAGGATTGGAGGTAGAGAAGGCAGAACAAAGCAGACATGGCAGCAGCACATGTGCCGTCATCCAGACCTTGGCCTTCACATTGGCCTCTTTCTCGGTGGGAAAAAGGGTCTGGTGCACCAAAACAACCACCATATTTTGAGGGGGTTTAGATTTTTACTCTTTAATTATGCAGGGAAAATATATTTTAAAAGATGAAACTCTTGATCGGTGATTAAATGTTTTATTAAATATAGATGCTGAGTTGACATCTTATGGAGATGACAAAATGTCACTTTTTTTTTCATTTCACAGCGTAGTTTTAGTGAGTAAAGTTCTCTTAATGCTAATTGAAATACACATTTTTGAACTATACTCTTTATAGTTTAGTTTTTATAATTTAGGAAAGTTTACCAGTGTTTGAGCAGCATCGATGCTTCTTATTAATTCAGGAAGTGAGACAGGGGTCCTTAGCGTATTGCTAAACCTTTTTATGCCTGATTAAATCGTGTTTTTGTTCAATCCTGACAGAGCTGGGACACAACTTTAAAGGGCCAAAATTTTCAATTTTAAAGCACATTTTGTACCTATGTCATCAGTAGGTATTGTTAATTTTAGACTTTGAAGGTCATCCATCCATCCATTGTCCATAACCGCTTATCCTTGACACGGGGGGGGGGGCTGGAGCCTACCCCAGCTGACATTGGCTGACAGGCGGGGTACACCCCGGACAGGTCGTGTGTCTTTAGACTATGAGAGGAACCCACATGGACACGAGGAGAACGTGCAGACTTCGCACAGAAAGGTCCTGCCCCAGCCACAAACTCCACAGCCTCCCAGCTGGCTAGGGGATTCCAATGGGTTATGTACAAGAAGTAGCCTATTAATTCTGCTACTCAAGCAAAAATAAATTAGCACTTTTAAAAGGGCCCATTGAAGTAGCTGCTGCGTCTGAACTGCCATACTGACAGAGAACAATGGTGATGGAGACGATGACGTTAGTGGGTACTCAGACCTTAAACAAGGGGCTGCTCTGGAGCGGGCATGTTGTTTCAGGTACCTGTGAGATGATGAAATACTATCCAGCAAGTCTTGGACAATAGTTCCTTTAGTTTGAAGGTTTTTAGAGGCCAAAACATTGCAAAACCACTTCAGTTATTATAGGGAAGAATTTTACAGCTCGAGTTAGAATGGTGGCAATGATTTTATCTTTTGGTTTTGCAAGAGTAATCAGTGGGAAGATTGCATTTTCATCACAAAGTAATCTGCCAGGAATGTGCTCTTACACCATGTGGTTGACCAACGCAGCACATTGCTGAACAATGTATTACGCCGTGGCAGAAGTTAAGCCATGTTCAACTTATTTACCGGATGAACAAGGTTTTTTTCTTACACAATCCCATTCAAATGAATGTGGTTGCTGCAATGTTTACGCAGTACTGTTGTCTGTCTGAACAGTCTTCTAACTGAGGGAAATGGTGGCACTTTACATTACAGCTGGGTAATAACATGGTAATAGTGGGGTAATAGTTTGGTAATTAAGACGTAATAACGTGGTACTTTAAGATGTTGCAGCTCTGATTCATGGTTATTACAAAAAAAAATATCACCAGTGTTTCCAGGAAAAAACAGAACAAAAAACAGAAAAACAGAACAGAATTAAGCATGTGTACAAAAGGGAATAATGGGAATATAAAAGAGGGTGAATTTCATCATTAAATTACAGTAATTACCAATTTTAAGTAAATATTTCAGCAGGTATGTTACAAACACTATGTCAGCTAGCATACAGCAGACAACCTAAAGCTAACAAACAACAAGCTATAAATAAGCATCTCACTTTTAACCACACAATTTTTGTCATTTTATATATATGTGTGTGTTATGTTTTGTTATGATTTGAAAACTTATTTTCTTATTTTCAATCCACAAAGATCTCAAGGCTCCAAAACACTTTTCATCCTAACCGGAGTAATCCTTGCAGGGGAAGTTAAATGTGATCTTAACATTAGAAAAACACCCAGTTTAATCATTCATATGCTTGTCCAATGCTGTCCAACCAGGATGTGTCATCAGATTGTTTTCAGAATTCCTCCTGGGTACTCCATTTGTCATACCGGTCTGTCATCAGTTGTCTGCTTTTACATTGTACACATCTATGTCTGTTTTCACTGTCAGTGTTTAGATCACAAGTATAACTGGAATCAACTCTGTGTTCGCGGTATTGCCCTTTAACTTCTGTGTAACAGTGTCAGTAAATGTGGCTCAGGGTTTTATGGGCTGCTGCCAAACCTGGCCCGACATGTTTAACTACATCTAAAGCTAATTCATGCTCATGTTTGAGCAATTGTGTTTATTACCCCAATGTGAGTTTCCAGGTTATTGAAGGGCAGTTAAATTTTAGTGGGGGAAGGGAGGGGAAGTGGAAACCAGCTGGGAGAGACGTGATTCAATTCATCCTTTGTATGAACCTCAGATATCCTCGAAAATATGAAATCAAGCTGCTTGATGGGCAAATATTCAAGCGTTACTTACCCATTTTCTTTTTTACTTTTTCTGCTATGAGCACATAAATACTGTATAAACATGGGCATAGTCTCTGTGACCATGTCACCCTTAAGTATCTGAATTCTAAGCCTTAATATAATATAAATATGTGAATTATCAAAATTTACCCCCCCATGCAGATGTCCTAAATGGGAAAACTAGCTGAGACCAAAATTATTTTTTGTACCAGGCTGTAAACATGTTGATTTCTGCTGCACAGTTGAGCATTTTAATAAGAGGACAGACTCACTTTTAGAGCACAGACTGTATATCTATTGCTGGAGGGAGCTTCCAGGTCCAAAAAGTGAAGCCAATTTCTCTCACATGACCAACAGGGGGCGACTCCACTGGTTTCAAAAAGAACTCAGATTGTATGTACCCTTCTAGCAAAATGAGCCTACTTCCGACTTGATATAGGACCTCAGTAACCAGTTTTCCTCATGAGTTTATGGTCTCACTAGCTAGTTTCAAGTCCTCCTTTATACAGTATGATGTTCATTTTGTAAATCATGGTCCCATTTACATTAAAATATATGATAAGCAGGGGATGCTTATCATTAGGGTGGGGCTACTGTGTGTTTGATAAGTCATTCTCAGTGAGTCAGTCCAGTGTAACACACAAGGCTAACGCAACTCTGAACAGCTAGACGGTATGGATCAAGATTCTGTCATTGCAATGCTTATTGTTTGCCTAAATGTTTTTAAAAGCATGTTTTAGTGCACTCGTCAGCTGTAATATGAGAAAGATTGTGACCAGACGGCCAACATCGCGTTTCTGGTTTCCAACGGAGACTCCTGAAACTCACATCAAACTGTCAAACTGGGCAGCGTTGATCAAATATGGATCAAGAATTGGATTTTTGGCCAGGCACGCCACCATTATTTCCAACACTGAACAGATGAGCCAAAACCAAGCCTTGCCCAAGTCGCAATACGTCACCCACCAGCTACACGCTCTTGTTGGTACTGTGCAGGCTCAGTTTGCAAAAAACCAAGATGGCACCCCATATAATGCTGAACTTGAGGTGTCAAGGTTCCCATTTGAGGTACTGCAGTTTTGGCACTTTTTATGATGGCTTCATTTTTCAGCTCTAGAATTAGCCTTTATAAGTACCAACACTGAGTTTCAGTTAAAAGAGCTTGTTGCCCAAGAACATGAATCAACACTACTAACATTTTGATTCCTACAGAGTGGCCATGGCATGAATGTGCTGCTCATGCTGATTGTTCTGCTGCAGAGATATCGCTGTGTCTTATCAGACATACACAATATGTCAGCTGCTTCTCTTTGAACGTATTTACTAAGGTGACAAGAGGAATAGTTGAGAGTTTGACCGTTATCAGTCAAGCAGGCATGCAGGTAAAGATGCTGGCTGCTGTCCAAAACTCATGAGTCACAGATCACAGACAGCAGATGGTGTGATAGCTCAGCTAGCTTTGGCAGAGAACCACAGAGCGCCTCACTGGAACCCATCCCACCCAACCCTCCGAGTTCTTCCTTAACACCATCAACATAACATCATAAAAACAGACTCATAAATCACAAGACTACTAAATAAAGTTTAATAGGAAACACAGTGTTTAACAGTGTGAGAGGAAAAGTTATTTTTGGACCCTGAACGGGGACAAAGACGAAAATCATGATCATGGGGAGGGAGGGTGATATTTTCTTAGGAAGTGTACATGTCTTGTGTGTTTATATCTTAATTTGTTATTGTTGTACATTGCAATATAATCTCTGTACAATCAAAAGAAGTTTGACAAATGAGTCTGGAGCATGCTGCCAAGCTCACTGAGCGATTGCATAACCCTCACTCCTGAGATTCATTAATAGCCACGTAATGGAAACGCGAGGACCAGCAGCGGCAGCAGCGTGACACACACTGACAGAGAAATGTACAGCTTTTTCCTCACTTGACGTCTTTGAGAAAGTCTCGAGACAAGACAAATACTTGCACGTAAATAACCATTGTGCTCCGGGCCGACACATTCCAGATCAGACGACAAATAGCCATTACCTGCCTCATTATCAATCACGCAGGTACGGCAGCGCACTGTCACTGACTCTTTTCATGCATTCCCAATGACAGTCATAACTTTGACCTGACAAACCCAGTCAGCTTGAGCAACTTCCCCAATCCATCACGGCTGTCAGAGGCAGAGCACGGCTTTGTTCTGATTAATTACACCCTTGCTGGTAGGAGCTGTCAGTCATCCAAACAGGTGATATATACACACGATCAAGATGTTGTGAATGAGCATGAATGAGTGTGGGTGTCATGAGTCAGCCGCCAAATATTCAAATGAACATTATGAGACAGAAACAAAACAAGGAAACCATTTGGCTGCCCTCCGGCAAAACTATCCAGTCTTCACTGTCCAGGAAAGCAGAAGAAGTGCTACCAGTGTCAGAGGATCAGAGACGCTGCATTAGAGTGACGAGTGAATGCAATTTCCCCTGAGAGAGATCGTATCATAATGATGTCAGCGTCTTTCTGTGCACATAATATGTTTGAATAAAGCTGCAGGGGACCTCGAGGGAACTCCAGCATGCAGCGGAGTTACAGTAATGTGTTTAAACTGGCAAAAGACTCATCGGAGCATGAGTTTCCTTGAGAAACATTTCAAAGCTCATAAACCAAACATTCCTCCACATGCATGTCTGCTCTCCGCCTGTCTCGCGGATCTTGTCGGATTGTTCCAAATTGGACACATTAGCACAATAAACATCTACTCCCCGTGTGTTAGCAGATAAAGTAGTTGCGATGCAGAACATGGAGTGTGTATTAGTGTGAAAGTGTGTTACTTTTGTGTACCTGAGTGTGCATGTGTGGGTGGAACTATTTGAGCACTTGTGGCCATTCACAACATGTACTTGGCAGTGCGGCAGTGTGAGTATGCAGCGTTGGAATCCGAGCGCTGGTTTCTACTTCTCTTGTAATTGTTTTTACTTTTGAGAATTTTGCACTGAACAGTATACTGAAGTCACAAGTGATGCTTTGTGACTTAAATGTAAATCCTTGGCTCAAACATGGCAGCACGTCATGGCTGCCTTTTTTAGTTTATCACTCAGGGTTGCCATAACTTCTTGACAACACATATTTAAGATAACAAGTTTTTTACTGGGAAGCAAAAGTATTTGTAGATTGTCTTCAAACAACACTGAGTCAATAGACACACTAGCAGCTCTGTGAGGATTGTACTTGAGCCAAGAGTTGCTTTGAGCCGAAAGGTATTTGGAAATAAACCAAAGTATTGGAAAAATTTAAATGTCAACCTCATGATGGCACTAGAACTTTTTTCAGGCTTTTTCTTGTTTGCGCCCTCTAACTGCTATGTCAGCAGCAGTTGTAGCATGGCTTATGCGTTAGCCTTACTCTCTGCACTTCTGCCAGTGGTTTCTGAGGTGGAGGCATGTCAGAGTCTCTTGCTCATGAGGGTACAAAATAATCCATTGAGGCTCACAAGAATGTCTGTACACCTGGGATAATAAGACAGCTAACTGGCCAAATGATATCTCATAATATGTGGCTAACTAGTTCCCCATCATGGATAGATGCCATACATTAAATTAGGTAGCCCACCTGACTGCACCAGGATTTATGGCCAGCCTTTGGTCAGTATTGTTTAAATTAAAGTTTTTTTGTTTGTTTGTTTTGCAAATAGGCTGATTTATCTTTGCTTATTTATTGGTTATTAATATGTATTTTCAGACTTTTTTTTTCTGGGGGTCAGTCAGTCAAAAGTCAGTCAGTCGCCAACGTCAGTAGGATTCATCCTCTGTGGACAATGAATGTCTGTACACATTTTCATGGCAATCCATCCATTAGTTATCAGGATATTTCAATCTGGACCAAAGTGGTGAACATTTCCATCCCCAGGGTTCCACAAGGTGCTGAGGTGCAGAAATGGGACAATTCAGGCTGAGAATAAGCTCCGGTTATCACCAGCTGTAGAATCTTTGAGCCCTGTTAGACCCATCAATAGGCCAAACAGTGCAGGCTCAAATATACAAATAAGGACAATTTAGTAGCAACGAGATTGACTATGGGCCTTGACTACATGTATTTATCTATTTTTAACAGAGTTCCATTTTTGTTTAAGGATAGATTAATACTTGCTCAAGTCTGTCTTCAAATAACAGTCGCTTGTTAAAGCATGATCCCTTGTTAAAGCAACTACAATGTACGTAATGGAGGACAAAATCCCCGGTCTTCATTCTGTGCACAAATACATTCCAATCTTTAGCTGCGGCTAATTGAGGCTTCAGCAGATCAACAAATCAAGTGGGTACCATCCAAAATGACTGCCTTTTAAGTATGGGATAACTACAGCAAGCAAAAACATTTTCAACGTCTATATAGGCACCTGACTATTGAGTTAAGTCAGAAATGCGTTGGTCTGAGAATAAAAGTTGTTCTACATACAAGTGTTGAGAAATATGCAATACATTTTGGGTACTTAATCATGAAATGACCATGATATGTCATCAGAGATTAAGGAAACACACAAAGTTGAAATACAGGCTTCTCTGACAACAACACTAGCTGACAGTTACTGAACTCCAACTCCGGAGAGTGTGTGTAGGAGTGGGCTTTTGTTTTCAGAGTAACGGGCTTAGCTTTACTTCCACAGACAATTGACAGAGTTATGAAAAGCTGATCAGCTTACAGTGTAGCGCTCTTTGTCACTTGTCATTGTCAAAGTATAATGTTGTGCTCGTCTTGTGCTCATGTAGGATCAATGTCCCTGTAGTCTGCGATCTACCTGAGCTTCGGCTCTAGGGGGGACAGTATATGGCTCCAACTCACTATTTGAACTATATTACTCATTTTTGAAAGCTAGGATGTTACATGTTACTCCTTTAGCTTAGTCCCAAACACTAAAACAATGAATTCAGTAAACTGAGGCTGTGGGGATTAATGAACAAAGTCTTTATGTACTTCTATCTCATTGTCCATTATTTAGTCTCTAATAGACAGTGTTAAGCAGAGCAAAGAAAGACCAGTCTGCTGTGTTTATCTCCTGCTATATGAATTTGAGCTCCCACTAAGTGTGTGTCTGTCTGACTTACTGCAGTGTAACATGATCGGTGAATCAGTAACTCCGCTACTCTATACTAATGCTGAAGAGCTCTGCGGGAATCCATCACACACCTTTCACACGAATCAACAAGCACTCACAAGGGTAATTACACCTGTTAAGTGCGCGCAAGTGTGCACATCTCACCATATTCTATACATACAGGATGCAAATCTTGATGTGTGTGGGAGTGAGTATTTACAGCGGGTCACGCTCTCCCTAATCCTCTTGTCAGTTATCCACAATGTCCAAAACTATGCAAACTAGAATTTCCACTGAAACACGCAGACAGTGTGCACCAGGTGCAGCTGCACACGGGCTTAGTGTTTTACTTTCCACAACAGCAGCATTCATACAATGACCATATTCTCATGCCAACACACTTTCCCCTTTTAATGGTTCATGGCTTGCAAATCTACTCGAAGGGTTTCAGCGAGGCAGCTGCTTAGGGAACGGGACATGAACACTTCTGCCCAAGGACAATGTGTCTCAGTTGGCCATCGCACACAAGCACAGTGGCCTCCGAAGGCTAAATGTGGACCACCATGATGCAGCCGCAGAGAGTTTCCAGTGTTAAAACATGTCTGGGAGCAAACTGAGACTCTTCAGCCTGTGTGCTCAGGTTGTCTACATGCTAACGCTACAAAGCTCACAATCACGCCTGCTGATCCTTATCTGAGCAACAGAGATGCAGACCTGCTCTAAGAGGCTTTACTGTGCTCCGCTCCACAAGCAAAAGCTTTTTAAAGATTGACTCCTTTGTGGAGGGTAAAGGCTCTGAAGCTCAAAGAAGCAGCACTGGCTGGTGTTTTATTACATTGTGTTTCTTCAATGGCCTTAGCGCTTGAAAACAACTTTCCAGCTGAGCAGTCCTAGCATTAACAAGTCGTTCATCTTTGATGAGCTCCATATGCAATAAAACAGGAGGGGGAGGGAAAAAAAGAGCCTGTGATCAGAGAAATAAAATCATATGTATATTCTGTCACGCCTCACATCCTCTGGAGCACTGCAAAATGTGGTGTGCTTGAAGGAAAACAAATATCATGTCCTGGTACAAGGCTGTGTTTGTTTCTGCTGCTTTCATTGGAATCACATAAGCAAACGTGAGCCTTGAAGACAAATGTGCAGCTAAAAACTGCTTTTACATGATTTATTTCTTTTATGGCGGATTGCAGGAATACTTTGTCTTATCTTCAGGAAGTCTTCCAGCCCGCTGCAGGGACATGTCAGGAGCCATGATCGCTCTTGCTCACAAGCCGCGTTGTTCCCCCGCAGCTATATTCTCAACCTTGGGTGGTCACTTTACATTTTCGTATGCCTCCTTTCCACTCCCACTGTTTCAGACATTGCAATGCTGTGACAATGAGCGGTGGTTTTTATCTCAGTTTGACGGGCCCTCTTGCTTTGTCTCAAATAAGAGCCCCCACTTTTCCCACACACACACACACACACATTCACAGACACATGCGCTGTCTGCATGGAAGACAAACACATTCATGTCATACTGTATCTGCGAGACAAAAAGCCTCCCATCCCCGCCAACCCCGCCCAGATTTTCACAGTTGACAGTCAAGTTCTGGGTCAGTCGCGCTGGCGGGAGCTCACATCCGTCTTGCCTTTTGACACACGTCACATATGAAAAACGAGACAGACGAGATTTCCACATAAAGGGTTGGAGGGCTCATCTTCAGTTTCTGAGGCAGCTCATAGTCTCGGGTTCACCAGAGTACACACTGTAAAAAAAAAATAAAGTATTTGTTTTGACTCAAAAAAGTTAGTTAGTGAGTCCAGTCTGCCTTAAAAATTTAAATTGACTGAATTGGAAAAGATAAGTTGAGGTAATTTTGTAATGATTCAAAACAAATAAACTTTTCTAGTCAAATAAAGTTGAAAAAAACAACTTTAAAAAAAGGCTCTGCATGAGAGTTTGTGTGTCAGTTTTCCAAAAACGCTGTATCATGATACATGCATTTGTGGCAGTGGTTCATGTTGTGTTGTGCAGTGTTGTCATCTATCTTAACTGTTCTGATTGCACAAAAAAAACTGACAGCTTACTTAAAATTATATAAAAGTAACAATATGTCTCCATGCTTACAGTATCACAATATATCACAAGATATTGAATCACCCCTGCATCATGGTACAGCCCTATCTGCTTTAGAAACTTAATTTAACAAGTTTGATCAAACTCTGTACAGTGCATTCATTCAGTTCATCATTAAAATCTAATAAAGACTTAGGGGTAGCCAGGGTATAGGTCCTGTGAGTACACCATTAAACCACCGCCACTTCCTGTCCTTTTACGCTTTCTTGTTGCTCTTTATATTTTATGCATATACCTTTGGAACAGCTGAAGTTGTAACCAATATGCAATGTGCAGAAGTACTGAAGTATGTGCGTTAGGCACATACATAGAAGCACTATTTCTTTATTTTACTTTAAGAACTTGAAGAAGCTCCTTGTTGGCAGCACACAGCCTGTATAGTTTGTATTTACAACATTTGATATGAAACATTATATATGTTGGAAATTACGTCTTTGTGTAGACCAGATTTCATGTAACAGTGAGTTATGACTTTGGAGAAATACCCTCACACCAATCAACATCGTCACTCTTTCAACCTACAATACAACAAATTATCAGAAATTTGTGTTCAATAATACTCATACGTTGAAGTTATAACCGCATATTAGCAGGTTGAGGAGAGTGAAAACATGTTTTAGTCTTTCAGACTGAATATCAACTTTTTTTAAAATAGAAATCAACTTTGAAATCTTGGTTGGTGCTCACTGCACCCAACTGGCTAATGAACTACTCAATTTAATTCTGCCTGGGAAAATGTAAACACAGGCTTGTTTCATCTGGTTTCAAGGAGAATCCAACCTGGTGGCAGGCATTAAGAACAATTAGTTTATCTTCTCACAGATGGTCTGGTTACTTATGTCTCACTTAGAGACATTATTAATAACTGTTTGATAACCAGTTAAAAACTCCCTGTGGCAGCTTTAAGTTGATGAGAAAATATCAGTTTATACCTTTAAGTTTCTGTCTGATTTTTTACAGTGCACAGCCACAGAGACACACATGCACACATTTGGCACACACAAGAAAAAGCCTTTTTGTAACAATTTAATTTGCTGTATTTTCCACGGTTCTCAGCAGCACCTATTCTGTGTCAGATCGCATTATTCCTTTCCACCACCGTTCAAGCAGCTACACTACATACAGTGTGTACTCTGTAGTGTGTGTGTGTGTGTGTGTGTGTGTGTGTGTGTGTGTGTGTGTGTGTGTGTGTGTGTGTGTGTGTGTGTGTGTGTGCCAGAGCCCAGGTCACAACAGTTCTGCTCAGTTAAGCTCAGCGATGTTAAAAGAACATCAGCACCCTGTGGTGGAGTTTATGCTTTGGCGGTGTATACTGTGTGCCAGTGAAAGGGGAACCGGGGATAGAGTCATCAGGACTGTGGGATGACCCTGGGTTCATGGCGTGCCCCCCCGCTGCTCGCCCCTTTCATCAAGCAGCCCAGTTGTTGGTTTAGCTCAGGCCCTTCTCAGCAGGCCTTGGCACAGGGGAGAGCCCGTGGCCAAAAAGGATTTGGTGAGAGGAGGAGGGAAGTCTGCTCACACTCAGCAGCAGCTTTTTGAGCATCAAGCACCACCTACTTCCAATCATGCGTTACCCCCAAAATACGCCCTGTGCCTGCAAAACCTGCAGGGCCAGACCTGGGAGGGAAGAGGTCAGCTCTAAATATATCTTTAAGGTAGCTCAGAGAAACAAAGAAACAAACTCTCAATAGTGCACTATCGCACATTTCAAAACCCTTCAGTGTGTATCCAACAAAGTTGGAAACATCTATCACGTTTCCGTAGAGACGTCTTAGATGTTATTACAACATTTATCTTTTAGTGGTGCAGTGGCACATCACAGGCGAGGAGATAATGACACGCTTTATTGAAATGGAGACGAATGCACCCTCTCCTCACCATGGGTGGTCTAGTCAGGAGTGTTGCATGGAGAAGAGCCCCACAGGCAATTAGCATGCAAGCCAGACTGAACATCTCTGGTTTGTGCATTACACACAGCTGGGCTCAAGACATCAGTCAAGTACAAGATAGGCCTACTGCGGACTATGCGCAAGTTTTTTTACGCAACAGTAATGGCATGTGTTTGTGAGTACAAGTGCTGTATGAATGCAAGTTTAAGAGTGGTAGAGGAGAACGTAGAGCTAAAATCAAACTCTGTTTACAGCAGCGAGTCTCAACCAGCTGAATCAGGGCCCCAACTGGAAGACGACACTAAACACAGGTAGACTGAAACTAATTAAGTTTGCCCACATGAAGTCATTCATGTTGCATTTGATGGTTAAAGTTCTTGTCAGTTAGAGTTTTTGTCTTTTTAACAACATTTTTTGGAAATTTAGTTTTACATTTAAAGAGGCACTCCAACGATTTTCTATTTCATTTAGTAGAAAGTTTTTAGGACTGAAACGAGACAAGGGTCAGCCATGCTAGTGGTATTTTGGAACAGCAGTGCTATGAGCTTAACACTAACATCAGCATGCTTACAATTACAATGCTATCACTTCTTAAGCTACTACAAGGAGTTTTAAACTGTTTATGAATCCATCTCTGTATATAATTGTTTCTCTATAGTTGTTCTAAATGTCTGTCATTGGATCGAAGCCTCCCTCAGATCTGATGAAACAAGCCTGTTTGTACATTATCCAATGCAAGGTTATCCCATTAAAAAGAAGCAGGAGATTTTCATGACGTGTATGATGTTTGACAAAGTTTCCTGTAGTAGCTTTAACACGTTCAATATCTTAGTTTATCGTGTTAGCATGCTAACATTTACCAATTAGCAGTGTTGTAGTCAAGACCACCTAAACCAAGACCAAGTCATGACCAAATCCAGAGTGTATTGAGACAGAAACAAGACCAAGGCAGGGTGAGACTGAGTCAAAACCAAGTGCTGGCACATCTGTAGCTCTCCAACCCAAGTGAGGGAGCGGTACCACAGTGTGTAGTGTTTATGTCGATGTTGACATTAGCTAACACTGATGTAACATCACAATATATAAATTCATGACATAGCTTTATGTAGCCTGCTTCATCACTGTTCATCACACGCAAAAACATAACTTAGCTAGCTAGCTTTGCTAACATCACTTACGTTTCTTTACGCTTCCTCTCTAAGTGCCAACAAAAGTTTAACATGGTCTCAGCCGTCTCAGTAAACATTGCATTGCAGAATTTAGACACTGTTGTGTGTTTTCTTCTGGATGCCGTTTTGCAGATGAACACTTTGCGGTTTAGGAAGTTGGATATTATTACAAAAGATTTGGCTGATTCTCCTCCCAGACAGCCACAGCTTCTTTTCCTGTCATTCACTTTCTTTGAGTGCATGTGAAGGGAGATGGGGAGGGTGACAGACGTTAACAGTAACAAAAATTTCAAATTCATGTGATATATCAAGTTATTTGTTGTATACAGCTGAGACAGTATTGAACAATTTACAGTAAATTTGACTTTATCATGGCATTAGATGAAAAGTTAAGGGATCACCAAAGTTATTATAATTTATCCTGCATAGATGTCTGTACTAAATTTCATAACAATCCATCCAATATTTGATATTTCAAACTGGACCAAAGTAGTGAACCGCTACTGTGGCTGAACAACATACCCAGAAAGCCCTGAGATCACTCAAGTGATGTACTTGACTTGACAAAGCTCCTCCAAAACCAAAGAAGACATGATACAACTATTTTCACAGGCTGTGCAGTACGCCCTGTCACTCACAGTTGACTCTGACATGTAAAATCCGTTGAGTGCCCTGATAAACAGGATGTGTGATTTGAGACCGATAACGGTAGGACGGCTCCTCTATCCCTTGCAATTTTTGAAAGGAAATCATGGCAAGATCTGCGAATTCTGCAGCCTCCAGTGTGTCTGAAGTGAGACTGTAAAACTGCAGCTTAATGGACGGAAAAAAGCACCAGAGTCTGCAGCTCAAACTGCAGGCTCCAAAGGTGTGCATGTTTAATTTAGCCTTTAAATAAATAACCCGTTGCCAGAGGGAAGAAAAATTCTGTTATTATGATCTCAAATTTGTCCAGACAGTTTTATTTTAGGCAGGTAGGGGAGGGTCGGGTATGATGAGCCAGTTTTTACTTATGTTACAAACACCGTATGCAATGTCTGAAATGACATACTGGTGATGACACTCTAGAATGTCACTTAGTGGGTTGCTACAGTGTCACATGCGCAAAAGTTATATCGCAACTATGTTCCTGCAACAACTTTGTGTTAGTAGAGGATATTAGGAGGGGTAAGTCAATCCAAGTCAGTGGGTAAGTTGAGTTGGGGGTAACTCAGCCATCTGACTTTTCAGGACAGCGTAATTTAAAAAATAATTTACCTGTTTTAAAAAAGTAATTTAGTAAACCGTGCTATAACTGATCCAAACTGGTATTTCCATTGTTTTCTTATATGTCTTAAGTTCCAAAATAAGAGAGAAGAACCATGTTCCTGGCGTAATGATCTAAATTTCTGTCCATCACGTGTATAGACTCTAGTCTGCTCTTCAGGTTAGATTCTTATTACTTTTAAAAAGGCAGAATATCAGAAATTTGTCTCAGTGATGGAATTCAAGTGTTACCAGCTGTGAAGTCTCCAAGATATAGCTAAAACAAATATAATCCACAAAGGGGACTCCCCGTGGCGTTAAAACGCCACTTGAGACAGACACAGATACAGACAGAAAGAAAAACTGTACATAAACAGCAGCATAATATCAGAGAAAAATGACCTCCATAACTGCCTGTGAGTGTATAAATCCCAGGTAGTAGGTTTGTGTGTGTGGCCGTCCTGCTGGGAGATACCACATCATTCATCATCTCATTAAAGAGGCTTATAGCAAGGAAGAAAAATGGATGGTTGGACATACTTTCTAAGAGTCACCGTGATTGGATGAGAACGCCAAGCGGGAGGGACATTCGGAGCGTACACTCCTCTTCATTGGTGGACCGCTGCGGCTTCTGTTGACGGCGGCTGATCTCAGGGATTGTGCACGGTCAGGTGCAGCAGTCAGTCAAAACCCTGGCTCCCACTCAGCGAGTTGGCACGCAGCCTGAAACTATCATCCAAAGCCACAAGAGATACCTGCAATTTGTCACCCCTATAAAATAACGTTCTCCGTCTAAATTGTCATTTACAGGCAGAGGAGTTTGTGCTCCTACAGGGACTGACACTTAACACCGAATCTGTGTCTCCTACAGAGCGTTGTGTTATCAAGAGCCTCCCCATCCACCCCCATCCCTGCAAACTCCTCGCCTGGTGTTTTTGTAGCAGTTGGCAGAGGCAGAGGAAGGTTTTAAAGAAGTAATCTTTCCTGGCTGCGAAGCTTTCATACTAGTCAGTGTAAAGACGGGCAGGAAAAGCCCAGAGGGCAGCGCATCAATTCTTTGTTTGACGACTGGCTTGGCAGATCGCCAGGACCTGATTTCTCACACCATGCATGCCACAGCACACCTCAGGCTTAGGAGACAGAGACACAGATGGAAAGATTGACGACTGAATTAAGGGCTTGAAATTTAATTTCCATTTACAAATGGTGTTGACCTTTTTGCCAGTTGTGACTATTGAGATATCATATCATCTGACTTACACAGACTTCAGTACTACTCGGTAATTAAGTTATTTTATGGCAGCCCTTTAAACATTTAATCAGTAGCAGTAATAGTATAGTAGATATCAACAGTTGTTTTTTAGCATTCATCCGTAGTGTAATTTTGACTAGTGGCAACTGTAATTAAAGTGATCTGTAATTCATTTATCCCTAGTCAGAATGTTAAAGAGATCGTTCACCGCAAAATATCAAAAATTTTAAAAATATTTATTTGCCCTCTCTCAAAATAAATAAATAAATTAGTAAATAACAACAACAACAACAAAAATTCAAATTGAAAAAAATCCTGAAACTGAAACACCTTGTTTTGAGCAGTTTCATGTAGGGACTATTTTCTTTCTGCAGCAGAATCCCGGGACTCCTTTAGAATCTACTGGAACTACTTTCTTTTTCTACTAGAAAAGAAAAAAAAAGTCAAAAGCCATTTAGTCCCTTTATATTGGAGAGAAGGCGGACATCTCTACGGCTGATATCTCCAAAACTCTGCAACTCACAACAAAGCTATCTCGATGGATAAGTAACACTACAGGCCAGGGGAAAAATATGTACTTTTGATTTTGGGGTGAACTGTCCCTTTAATTCTTGATCTCAACAATTAATTTCTTACTAGTGGGGACGTCCATTGTGGGTATCTGTAACTTAATTACAACTTGTCAACTTTTACCATTGACTTCTACTCTGACTAGCTGCAATTTATAATTAAAGATATCTAAGTCAGTCTCACAAGTCACAAGTCAATTATTGATATCAGCAATGCAGTTTGTACTAGTGGTAACGGTCACTGTAGATGTCTACAATTGTTCTTACATTACTGATAGATATAAGGGCCTATATGGAATTCTAGATATCTAAAATTCTGTTCTGACTTCAAAAATTAAATTACTGATATGTCTGTTTGGAACTAGTTTGTTACAGTTGTAATTTAAGGTATCTACACTTGCATTTCAGATATATTTCAGGTAACATGCTATTGTAACTAGTGAAAAGTAGACTGATAGCCTACATTTGAGAGCTCTAAAATCCTTTTAACTGGACTGAACTTGGTGCAAAAAACAATAAGACAAACACAAGACAAGTGCAGGATCTGCTGCATCATGCACTGCAATTAATGAAGCCGCTTCAGTTCTTCCTGAGAGAGGAGCGTAGGAGGTCTGGTAAAATTCTGAGCTGCTCAAATCTGTATAAATAAGTGATGTTTTTTTTTTTTCCTTTACTGCCCTCAACCTTTGCAGTCATCAGCCTCAACTGGTTTACAGGAGAGATCAGTTACCATTCTGTCTTTGAGCGTGAGGTTACACGTGTTGTCATTCATCTCCATGAGTGCTACGTCACACATCTGTCACAAAACATGCAGATGCATGGAGCTGTGAGGCTATTGAGTGGTGTTAAGTTATACATGACATACCTCAATCATTCCCTGAGGACATCTTTTCCCCACAGTTTATGTTTCATAAACTGCTTTGCTAATGGTGTCAGATGTCCTCCACACAGGTGATATACTTCAGATTGTACTGTATGCTTTGTTATGCCCCAGCCTAGGGGGTAAAATGCACCTTGCCTTACACGTTTTGTGGCCGTACATGTAAATCTAAATATGTAAATGTGTCTTAGCATTTCTCTGCAGGATTTCCTCCTATTCCCTTTTTGCTACAGGATTTCTTCCCATAGGTGTCAACTGAACCGTGCATAATCAACATTTACACAACTAATTATCTGCTGTACACACACCATTCGTCTATTTAACACATCGCATCCGTCTGCCGCGTTGTGTCTGGAGACCAGCGTTTCAGTAAAAACAGTCATATGTACTGTGTGACTATGAGCACCTTTTTACTGCAATGCAAACAACCTTGTCATGCCCCAAACTGTCACACCAAAACACACACGGGGACTGGAGTGCAAATATGCAGATATGTTGATAGTGGGCAGTGCAGACAATACAGGGACTGTTTTATCTGTGCACTGCCAAGTCTCCACCGTGGCCTCGGTTCTTTGATGTGGGCCATCTTCTCCACACAGTCTGAGCCTTTCCCTTTTTCCCCAGAAAGCATTCATGTCTGCATTAAAGGAGCAACATGCAACAATTGTGCATCCAGATGTTTTTTTTTAAATTTGGAAATCCTGACTATGGCCCTGTTCTCACTTCCATAATGACAGCAGCAATGATTTAAAAAAAAAACTGTGATTGAACTGAAAACTATTAGCCTGATTTTCATCCACATGTATTGCAAAATTTGTGATTATTAGTGTGTGATTATTAGGAGTTGGTTCATCAAGATAAGCAGTGGGTGGTGCCATTTCTCCAGTCGGAAAACTATCATACCATTGCGGGAAAAGAGGGTGCATCCTGATAATTGAAACAGCACCAGAAAATATGATAGAAATATGACATTTCTGTTTGTTTCATGTATTAATGTGAGAAAGATTCTATCAGATCTGTGCGTCATGGATGTGTTACAAAGCCAGAGGAGAGATGACGAGACTGTCAGAGTGCAAACAGCTGATCGGTTAAATATTCATTAGGTCAGGACTTATTCAAAAAAGGCATTTCCATATCCATTTAAGCACATTAACTCTGTTTTGAAAAAAGCAAAAACCACCTCAACTGAGCAGGGATATGGATTTTTTTTTTTTTT